>JAMZAV010014370.1:0-15158 GCA_024449915.1 Sweltsa coloradensis
ATGGCGCTTTACAATTTTAAAATGTACAAATTCACGACAATTGGCTAATTTTTGAGGGATATGCTCTAAGTCTAATCATATCCGACTTCTCATTATGGGATACATCTTTGTTTATGACCCTGAAATAGCACTCAAGCAAGATTGCACCAACAATTTAATAATCATTGCAATATTTTTGGTAAAGTCGGCTACGAACACCCGGTGTGACAGATCGCTCGCATCCTTCGGACGACGCAGAGAGGAGGGGATAGAGAGATGGTGTGCAAGTGAGACGAGATTTTAGGCTGGCCTATACGGCGAGCACATGACGTGAAACTCTGGAACATTCGCGACGCCGCGGCAGGCGTTACAAGCTAGTTTGCAGTGCCGACTTTTTTTACGTGGTACTGGGGCTGCTGGCGCTGGAACTTAAAAAGTAACGCAAATATCTCGCTAGCTCTACAAAAATTGTATATGCTACCACCACAATATGCCCCCTTAATAAAGTAGTGCGCTACTGGTTCAGCTACAGGTAAAAGTAGCATGCTACATGTAGCATGCTTTTCCCCAAGACTGCATAATATTGGCTAGGTAGGCCTACTAGAAAGAAAGAAGTGGTTTGGAAGTATTAAATGTTAATACTAAAACAAAAAACTCAACCCAACTTTGAATCTTGAGCGCTAATCGAATCAAAGTTTGTTTAAAGTTTCTGACGAGAGCAGAGAGTCGAGTCCAACAACCACTCTGGTTCTTACAGAGAAATTGTTCAAAAGTTAATTTCCATTTTGCATGAACATTATTGAAGAAGTTATGTTACGAGATGTAGTAACGGCATTGAAGTAGCAAAAGTTACCTTGCCAACACACATTACATGACGAAAGGAGCAACTCTTGTAACGTGAGTACGGTAATCCTTATTAAAGATAAATACCGTGTTGTGCCGAATATAGGCCGACCCTGAATGTAAGCCGACCCCCCCTAACTTTTTTTGTTGAAATATTAAAAAACATGAAAAAGCATATGCAAATATTAGCTGGCAAGGGACTTAGAGCCTTAAAACAATGAAAAAAGGGTAGGCTTATATTCAGGACAATATGGTAAATAATAATTTTTAGACTAAATTGCCAATTCAAAGATCATGTTCAAATGTTGGTCCTCCAGAGTTCCGCAGTCTGATTAATACCACCGTGATAATTGGATGAGCGTAGGAAAACTTCAATTTCACTGACCCCTCAAAAAATTTAGCTCTAATGTTTTTTTTTTTTTTTTGGTTTGTTTGTTTGTTAGTTTTTCTGTCTGTTTGTTCGCACGATTCCGGGCAACGGCATATGCGATCTGATGAATTTTGACGGGACCTTCGAAATCTCTGAACTAGACGTGCCCGTTTTGGGTACAATCGAAGAATTATTTCCAGAATATCGTACTGTTTACGATTTTTTTTTCGATTTTTAGTGCAATCTGTCGTGACATTTGGGCCCGATTCTGACCAAACGGGTGGGGCTAGGAACGTTTCATATTTCACATGGACATTAAGGTTATAGTGATGTATTGCATTTTTGAAGAAAAAGTGAAAACATTGTCCAGAAAACCATATAAATAAAGGTTTTAAAAATGAAGTTTTTGGGGTTTATAATAAAAATTAATGTAAGAACCAATTGAAACATGACAACAATCGCCTACAAAGAAAAAAGCAAAGGACCAAAGCAAAAGCAAAAAGAGCAAAGAGACCTACTACAACTTTTTAATGCAGTCGGGGAAACGAACATGCCCGACATATGGAGATAAGGCAGAGGTGATACCACTTTTAAGAAAGGAAGGACGGTACAAAGATAGAGAGTTTACAGACCCCATCTCTTTAACATCAATATCGGCAAAAATTAATGGGTAGAATGGGCTAATCCACCGGCCAAACAATATACTTAGATCAAACATTATCATAACATGAAGGATTCAAGAGGATTCAGGAGAAAAACAGATCAAGCTGGACCAAGTAGCATGCCTACAAAAGGAAGTAAAAGACGGATTTAACAAAGAAACTATCCACACAGTAGTATACATTGACTCCAACTCAGCTTTGATGTAGTAGATTGGGAAAATTCTTATCAAGGAAAATGAATGATGTACAAATACCTGATAATCTACTACAAATGGTCAAGAAATTCTTAAGCCAAAGGTATACAAGAGAGATATAACAAAAGGTCGCTGGGCGCGACCTCTTGCAGTGCCTTCCCACGCCGGTCCTTCCGCCTCATGTACATATCTGGTAAAATATTACTAACGCTTGTGTTTCCAAAGATAGCGTAGTAATTATAAACTTATGTTTTTCTTATATGAACTTGAAAAAATACAAAATGAAAGCAAAAAAACTGTACACCCTCAAAATATCAGTGGCTGTCAAATATAACAATCTTGTCAGGAACACTTAGCAAACAAAAGTATGATGCTAGCTGATACGATTACCCAACTAAAAACATAATGTGAATTTACTTTCGTAAACAGATTAATACATCCTTTGGGTTAAGATTTTTTCGATAAATGGCCTCCTGCCATTACCTGTAGGGCGCGATCAATTATGAAGGCAGACACATTAAATGAACTTGGAACTTTATCCGACAGTAAACATTGCTTTCAGTACTAAAAAAACTTTGTGAATAATTTGCTAAAAATTAATGATACATTTCTAGAAAATATGTCCATATACGTTTACTCATGAGACAGTGGAAAGCAACAACAATTGCTTATTGTATTGATGACTGCTAATCCCGACTTAATATTATGTTACTTCAAGTTCTAGAAACAAATGTATTAAAATCTCTGGTCGGTGACGTTTCTCAACCTTTTCAGCCAAAGTACCCTAAAAGGCATCGCGAATTATCACGTACCCTCCAAATTTTCTTTATTAGACACATGCGGCTGTTATTAATGAAACGATTTCAGTCGTCTATATGTAAAATTATGGTTCATACCGGCCACATATACAAATGACAAATTTGATTGTTATACTAGAAACGTTTCTATTAATAGCTCGCATTGACTTACCTAATGTGAAAACTTGAGGCTGTTTTATCGATATCACCCAGGGAAATTCGGGGACTCCAACGTGCTTACGGAGCCATTATTATGTCCTCTTTTTAGGGTCCAATCGTTTCTGGTTTGTCTTTTACCACCGTCAATGTGCGAGGACAGCCATCGTAGGCCTACCCAGAATGCAGCCCAGTAATGTTACATGCTCCGAGCCCATACGAGACACATAATCGAAAACAAGTCGGGGAATTGAGAGCACGAGCTTTAATGAAGTTAACTGTTCTCACTGCATTTGCCAAAGTGTCATGTGTTTTCAACACTGAAGTAATTACAACGTTAATTTAAATTTAGTAGGCCTATTAATAATTTTTCTAAGTAACCCTTTAGAAGTCTCAAGTACCCCAGGGGTAAGCGTACCAACGCGTTGAGAACCACTGTTCTAGGTTAATATCTTACTCTTGAGAATATATTTGTAATAAACATGTTAATCGATTCAATACAACAATGTAGCCAAGAACCCAAACCACTGATAAACCATTGATGGCCAAAAACTGGTGTACCCCTATGTTGTGAAAACGACCATGTCTGTGGTTTAACCTGGGTTGCTATATGCGCACGTAAACAGTGGAATAACAAAGTAGGCATTCACAATTTTGCAAGTCTCAACTTTATATAAATATCTTTGAGGATGCCCGCTGTAGGGCAGATTTAACCGGTGTGACCCCTTCAGGTGACGAAATATAGGTTTATTGCGGATAGGACATGTAATTGTGAAGGGATGTCCGAGGTCTATTTAAGAGGGATCAATCCTTGATTCGCATTAACGACTGAGGAAAAACACTCGGAAAAAACCTCATTCCGGATAATTGCTGGTCTCGACGGGATCCGAACCCGAGACCTCCCGAATCCAGAGTCCAGCGCTTAGCGCTCGAGCCAACACTGTCGGTGAATTTTAGGGCATATAGCTCATCATTTATACAATTCCAAGGGTGAACTTCGCACAACGCACTATGGGACACCAGGCAAGGTAATAAGCAACGCGACTATGCCCCAAACTGACATTAGCTGCAACCTTGCCACCAACTATATGAAAATCAACTGCAAATTATATGTTTAATTAACTAGCTGATGCCGTGTATAGCTTAAGAAAACACTTCAAATTAATAAACAGAAAAACCATAAACGGATCAAAAGCAAAACCAATATAGGTTGCCCTTACTAACAAACGAACCGAATTACTAGAAGTACATAAATGGAGTGGCTGCTGGCAGTCAGTTCACGAAACGACGAAATCCCGAAATATTTTGAAAATGTTTTCACGTATTTCACAATCAACTCAATAATTGAATTTCAACAGAAATTAGCTAGAAATCAAGCAAAAAACTCAACACACAGTCTTGCACTCACTATATATGGTATGGAACTGACTGCACTCGGGACGAAGAAAACATGAATGGCTCTCAATTTGTTTTTATAAAACACGTCGGAATGATTTTGTTGAGAGATAAGTGGCTAGTAACGTAACCGCGACTACAACTTCAGATGTGATACGGATGCCATGTGCAGTCGCCACACACACGGCCGCCACACTTAACCCCCCCCCCCATCTCCAACGTCACCGTTCACTTGGCAAATATTCACTCGCCGTTGCTACGCTGTTGACATATTGAGGAAATCTAATTTTGGAAAAGCAGTTACAATATAATATTGTTTTTACGAGAAAAATATTCAAAAGAATATGCACTTTCTCCCTCCTTAGTAGGTAGGCTACAACTTGAATCGACGCGTAACTTTTTAGGTCACCCCTAAATTCGTATTCTTCCAAAAACAATTCTCACGTTTATAATCCGACATATTTTGATATAGTTTAAGGTTAGAATTATTTCATGTTTGAAATCCTTATGTGATAACAACACATTGGAAGAAGATGTGGTCTTCAAAATCAGACGATAACTCTTAAAAATAATGTACTGTTATCACAAGTAAAATTACGTCGTAAGTTGTCCAAACCAAAACAATTGCAAATTTACAGCTTATTAATACACATAGTGACTTGCCGTCTTGCTAATATCCAATAATATAGGGGATTATTTCATATCCAAAATATATACATTATCATGACAGCTTAATAGTTAGCGCCGACAAAAATCAAACTCGGAAGTAATAAGATCTTTTCATTTTCAACCAATAAGCATTGCAAATTTACACACAGATCATTACATATTAAAACCTCATGCTAATCTCGTTGTGTAAATGTTTCAACCTTCTACTTCAAATAAATTCATTTGTCCTTTCCGCGCTGAAAAAATCTCGAAGCACTCCGAAATCAAATACTTTTATTTAGAACACTGACGACCCTCACAAAAGTATGAATTTTTAGGAGTGATGCAGAGTTCGTTGGGTTCATGCTTGTAAAAGTTTCGTTACATCGGTTAATAATTATATTCATACCTAAAAATAACTGCGTAGGTCTTGACGCGCGCTAAAGTACACGGATCTGAAAAAATAAGTTTTAAGTAAACTTGCATTTAAGAACACTAAAGGCTAATTCATACCAACTTAGGCCTCTAACTTAACAGCTACTTAGCCTCTAACCATGATAGATGTTTTTAAATCAATCACAACATACAGATTTGCTGCGTTTACTTTTGTCTCCGAGCCAATGCTTATTGCCAATGATTCAAATTGCGGCTCGAGTCAACTCTTGATTGGTCATTCTTAATGTTAAGTAGCTGCTAAGTTAAGTTTTGGAGTTGCAAAACTTTCTGCTGCTGATAAGTGTAAGTTAAAGGCTAAGTTTTATCATGGAACAGACATGTTGTTTTCCATAAGACAAACCCTTAAGTTAGCGGCTAAGTTAGCTACTAAGTTGGTTGTGAATGGCCCTTTACGCCCACACAAAATGTTTGAAATTTTAAGGTGTGATGCAGGGTTCTTTTGCGGATCATGCCTGTGAAGTTTTGTTTTACATCAGTTAATAAATTATCTTCTACCTCAAGATAGAATGCGTAGTCTTGACGCACGCTAAATGTACACGGAATCTGTTAACTTCTGTCTACACGTGGGTCGCAACTAATGACGTCATGAATTTTGTTGTTGGTTAGTATTCTATTAACAAACACTCGAGGAAGTCGTATGTGAGTTTCGTTGTGATAACGCAAAATTGATAGCAGACTTTGATGAAAAAACTATCGCGCTGTGTAATGTCAAAATTTTACGGCTGACTAACCTTGCATTTAAGAACACTTCAAAGCCCTCAAAAAGGTAGGAAATTTTAAAGAGTGATGCAGTGGTCTTTTGGAATTATGTCTTAAAGTTTTGTGTACATTGGTTAATATCTTCTAACCCAAATAAATGCAAAGGTCTTGACGCACACGCTCTGATGTACCAGGATACATAACATAAATCACATAATACATACATACATACATACATACATACATACATACAGACATACATACATACATACATACATACATACATACATACATAATACAGACAACCCAATACATACATACATCTTTAAACGTGGTGCCAAACCTATAATGCCGCATTGCCGCCCTAAAAAAGATCAATGATTCAGAAAAATCAAGACAGGTGTACCACAGGAAGCAGTGACAAGTCCAACCTTCTTTCTTATATTCATCAATGATCTAGCCAAATATATCAGAGATAGAAGCAAGGTTGAAATAAAGATGTTTGCAGATGACATAGTGCTATGGTACAGTAGGAGAGACATGCAGGAGATGGAGTCAGAAATGAATAAGGCATTTAAAGCACTAGCTAGAATGTTGGACTACAGAAAATGGAATGGAAGTAAACGAGGCAAAAATGGTGTATGATTATCACACAACTGGAAGAATAATACCAGAGTTAAAGTTAAAATATAAAGATAAATTGCTAAAGAAAGATGATGAACCTGTATATCTAGGAGTGAAAATGGTCCAAAAAATGTCTTCATGTCTAATCAGTAATCACATAGAAAAAAATACCGGTAACCAATACTGGAAACAAAAGACTAAATCAAATGAAGAGAGTAGCTGGAGTAATATGGGGAGCAAGCAAGGACACCTTGGCAACAACATATAAATTAACGTATGTAAGACCGGTTCTGGAGTATGGAAATGGTCTGAAAGTTAAGGAGGGTACAGAACAAAGCACTAAGGCTAATAACTGGTGGAGTTAAAACAACACCAATAGTGGCAATGGAAGCAATAAGCAAAGTGCCACCTCTGGAAGCTAGACTAGAAGTAGCTGCAGGTTGTCTGTACGAAAAGCTTGTAAGAATGGATTAACCATACTGGAATAGGGAGCCACTCTAAAAACACAAAGAACATATTTTATTACAGAATAAAAAAATATTCGAAGAAGATTGGTTGAAGAAAAAGTCTTAGAACACAGACAAGACATTACAAAACCCAATATACATCTATCAGCTCTTGACATCTCGTACAGATTGCACATAGAGGGTATAAATGGTAAAAAGGACAATCACCAGGAACTCAAATTAAAAATGACAACATACTCATATCTGTATAGGAGTATCCAGAGAATGTGTGGTTGCACGTTTACACGGATGGAATGGCCACACCACGACAGGGCAATGCAGGGGCTGGAGTATACAGCAGGGAGTTTGAAGACTCAGTCCCTGCTTGAAGGAATGGTAGTAATTATGATGGGGAAGTAAAAGCATAAGTAAAGCCCTGGAAAAAAATGGAATAGTACCAAAATAGGAAAGTAGTTATAGACTGTAAAGCAGCTATAGAGACAATAATGAACAAAGTGGAAGCAGACTATGAAATTAAGAAGTGTAAAGTTAAGATTGTAAAATTAATGCAGACTGGAAACATAATAGTTCTGCAATGGGTGCCCGCCCACTGTGGTATCAAATGGGAATGAAAAGACAGACTTCCTAGCAAAGATGGGAAGTAAGAAGGAACAAATTGCAAATACCGTGTCTTACAGTGCAATAAAATCACATCTCAAATCAGTCCACAACAATGAAGTACAGAAAGATATGGAAAGAAGAGTCAAAAGGATAAAAGCTGGGTTTTCTCAACAATTTATTTGACAAAAAAAACTACTGATCAGATTTCAACAAGAATTCTTTGTAATATTGCATCAGACTGTTTAGACAAGAAATATACTAACTTTCTAGATAGAAAGTGCACTGAACAAAAATTTACAGCATAGAGTAATATGCAGCGTGCACTTTTTTCACGGCTCATCGCACGTCAAGAGTTGTGTATTTTGGGACAAAACACAAACCTGCATCTTACTCTATGCTGACAAAGTTTTGTTCAGTGCACTTTCCATCTAGAAGTTAGTTTATCTGTTCAACAGTCTGATGCATAATTTTAAAGAGGTCTTTTCAAAATCGCTCAGGTGTTTTTTGTCAAGGAAATTGTTGAGAAAACTGTTAGTCATTGATAATTTTATAACATCTATGATGCGTACATTGCTTATAACAAGCTAAGACCGTGTCAAAAAAATCAAAATAATCGCTATTACAAGGAACGATAATGCTAAATATTATTCATTTTAAATATTGTCCAAATATGAATAGAATAAAAGGTAAGAGCAGTGATAAGATGTTGCACCGTGAAGAAGGCGTCAACTGGGAAATGAGGATTTATACCCACTCATTCTGCCATGTTGTCTCGTGAGTCAGGAGGCGGGGAACATTTCAAGTCGTTCAATACCCCTCTATTACTTAAAATAGAAAAGAACATTAAAAAGAAGGATAAATGATTATTGATCGACATTGACAAATTAATTTTTAACTCAATATTTATCGAGTCAGGACTTAATTAAGTCGTGACGTTACCAAGCGTTGGACCCCATCCTTAAATTTATATCGTACCGGACTGGTGTTCACACAGACTAATGGATGGCCAAAGGGATCATAGGAAACTGTTAATCAAATCCCAAATGCTAAAATAGTCTGCTGACTCGCAGTTACACTGATGCATGATTGCAAAGTCACTGCCGTTGTTGATCATTGTTGAATTATTCGGCTAAGGCAGTCGACATACAGCTAAAATATTTAAGCTTTGGGACATCCCCCAATATCGCACTGAAGATACGAACTAAACAACTGGTTCAACACTGAAGAATGATAGACTGATAATAAGACAACTTACTACACAACCAGGTAGGTCATGCACATTTTAAACTGACTTTTAAACTTGTTTTATAAACCAAGAGTTAAGGAAGTGCCAATGGAATAAGACGACTAATGCCACCTAGGCACTAGACCACACATTTCACAGATTTCCATGTGAACGTTGTCATTGGACAGTACTGAAACAGGAAATATGGATCCCCACTTAATTTGGTTCGAGTGGAACAAAATGAAAGGAAAACAGCAAGTACCTATGAAATATATTGACCAGCTTGTAAAACACTGCCGAGATTGATAAGAGTATTAGCTAGCCACATTGAAAGGGAAAAGTTACATATATATCCCATATCCACGGGTCGCTATTCATTTTGCTCACGAAGAATCCGGATTGTATGAAACTGGGCGTAGCTATCAAGCACGATACATGAAACTTCCCTCAACTCACAGATTAGTCGTACTATTTATTATTAACGACCATTGGGTGTAGCGAAGTTGACTGACAGGACTGGGAGACGGTTGCGACATGTAAACAAATGGGGAAGAGAGGAGGCTTGTGCTCAAGAAAATAAGAAAAAGGAATGGATCAACTAATGTGGAGCCAAGAAAGATTTCTATAGGCAAGGGAGTAGAGAGCTGGGAAATGTGGAAAGAGATGGACAATTGTGGGAGAATAGAAAGAAGTGGAAGATTCTCTTTGCAACCCAAGCTGACCCAGCAGAAGGAAATAATAAACAGACTATTTTTTACTTTTTAAACAACATGTGAAACCTTAACTATTTACCTAAGATCATTAAAAAAAGTGCTTTATGACCCATGAATCTGTGAAAGATCACGAGTGATGCAGGAGATCGGTTACCATCCGTACCAACGGACTAACCTGAAGTGGAGTAGGAGAGCCACGTTTTTAAAAAACAAAATCCTGCGCACACAAACATACAGCTCATGTGAAACAGCATTTGCTAAGGAAACATTTTTGTGTGGCTCGTTGGTCTTGTAGTAGCGTCTCTGCTTCCAACGCAGAAGTTCAGGGTTCGATTCCCACTAAAGTCAGAAGTTTTTTAACTCTGATTGTGACTTTACGTCCGTCTTAGGGAATTTGTACACGGTGACTTTGGAGCGTCTAGCAACGAGGCACATAATTTTTAAATCAAAGTGTATTCTGAATGAGGCCTTTTTTGAATTCTGGCGTTGTCCGCGGGGTGTTCACACGTCCGTATACCACGAATTGCTATATTTCCTATTGAAAAAATATCAATTTTTGGTTGGTTATCGCTCACTCTTCGATGCATCGGGCCTAGGCGTTGGCTTGGTCGCGTTGGTTTACTGTCCCCCACATGAAAATCAGTTATATGACTGAGTTGGGTAGACTTAAATACAAATATTATTTATGACAAACATGGACGTCCTGTATAAGTCGGAATGAAAGGGACACTCTTCCCAAGAATTGATTTACCAACAGAAACATCACGGTTTAGACGATAGTTTAGATGATGTGATCTGTGGTCACCAAAAAAGGAGTGTGAACTTGGAACTATAATGCAGAACAATCACACTGAGTGAACCAACAATTGAAAGGTTTAAAAAAACTTAAAACACCTCAATGCTGAACGGAACAAATGCAACTTGTCATTGATCGGACTAACAAGTAATTCTTCTGGTTAACTGGAACAAACCACGATGCCGTGAATAATGTGAATTGTGTACAGGGGAAAAGGACACTAAAAGTATCGTTGAACTACGTTCTGTGGACCTACACTGACACCGCCTGTAGTAGAGCGTTTACGGTCACAAGTTTGTATTCCATAAGCATAGAAACTGGCGTAGTAGAACCACTTGGATCTATAATGCACAACAATCGAAGAGTGTATTAACTTGCCGTCACGGTGGTCGAGGCGATCCCCTGGCACCGGGACAGACCTCCGGGTTCAATCCCCGACTTGGAGTCAAATGTATAAACGTTCAGGATGACATGAATATCTATATTATCGTTCGATAACCGATATCCAGTAACATTCCGACAATCGATTATGAAAAATATATTGAAATGCATGTTTCATTTAAATAAATTACCAAACAAATCGTATTGTGCTTCCCACACTTAAAGCGCTCCCAAGATTTTGCACAGTTTCTCACGGAAATTAATTTGTTTGTGGGACTTCTTGTCAAAATTTATCAATCACGCCCCGTCTGGTCAGTAAAATAGCAAGTTTTTTAACAACCATTTCGATATTAACGATTGTTATTCCCTCACTGTGCATCAATGTCAGGTATTATTATTGCCGTACAAAAATGAATATTGATTAGGCATCACACGTCTCATCAAATATTTAATTTTAACGAAGGTCTTACAACCATTCACAAGTAATATTTCATTTAGGAGGGGAGTTTCCAGTGTTGGTGCTATTCTTCTGTCCCTCCCCCCCCCCCCCCCTACTAAAAAAACATCACAAGTTCCTACGAAAAAAATTGTATTTTAATCGTTAAGCTGTCCAAATATATCTATTCTAGTAGGGGATGTACAAACGATTAATTAATTATCCTTTAGATACAGAGTCAGTTTAATAGACACTGAACTCCAAAATAATTGAATGCAGATTGTTATTCAATAATAGCAATTGGACTATTGACAGTCACCTTTCTTCCTACGTAAAAAAAAAATCCCAAGTTGACCAAAATAAGGTAAAGTTTCCCCCCCCCCCGGTGATTTTACCCATTTTTATTCGACCATGAATTAATTTAGGAATACGCATACTAGATACACATAGTTTTATTATTTTTTAATGTTGGTGTGAAAATTTCATAACTGTGTTATAAACCCTTTACACGGGAATAAAACAGAAAGCTGAGTGCCTAAACTCGGTTCTCCGCTGTCAGCCTCAGCGAAACTACTAAGCTTCACGAGACAAACATGTTCCAACATGCTCATAAGCACTCAAATAAGATGTAAAAATGCTCGGAGAAAAATTGAAACTACGTACGAGAATTCTAAAAAGCACACGGGACACAGATATTTTTATGCAGAACAACATACAAGAAACGAATTGCTTTATGTTAATAAACCCTACTATTCACCATTGTTCAGCGTAAAGTCAACGCGACGAGAGCCAACCTCTTCTTGTTCCCGTGGTGTCGACTTTATGCGTAACCATGGTATATAGTAGGGTTTATTATAAGAACCAATTCTGTTTGTTGTATGTTGTTCTGCCATAAAAATATAGGTTTGTGGTTTTCAGAATTTCTGGTACGTAGTTTCAATTCTTCTCCAGGGGCGTTGTCCATTTCAATTTGAGTGCTTACAAGCAGCCATGTACATGCCTGCCTCGGGAGACTACATCAAAGTGTTTAGAGGTACACATATTTGGATCAATAATTAAATTGTTATATTTCCAGCCTTTCCCATGTTAAAAATTTGTTATAATCAATACAAATTTAAAGGGCCCGTTCACCTTTTTAACAAGTTATTCTTAAAACCAAGTACGAACATAAAAATTAAGTTCATTGTGTATATTTCCAGACCTACGTCAATAGGGGCCCTTTAAATTCATCGGCGCGCTTCGGGTCAGTGACGTCACTGACCCGAAGCTGGCGAGGTTTTTGCAACACAGCACAGCTACTAGCGGCGAGTAACGCGTGAGGCAGGTCCCGGCCTATCTATTGAGATAGTCTTTTTCTACTGAAAACCAAAGCGGAAGGCCTGCGATCATCTGATTAACAATACGTTACAGTTAAACCAACACCTGTTTTTTAAACACATACGTTGTTGTCGTCAATTTAAGGGAATAAATATTATATTGGCACGTTCATATAAAGTTATATGTTGCCAATCATGACAAGTAGGCCTAATAGTGGAGTTGAATAAGTATTGCCTTACAACAACATAATACACCCGATAGCGATTCTCACCACACACAAACACACCACACACCCCACACATGATACAGAATTACTTGCACTTTAAAAAAATAAAAGCGATTTGGTTATCATTTAAAAAATTCAATTATTCTTCCACAATAAGTGAAATTTAACATGTTTAAAAGTAATTCTAACGCTATGGGCTAACGGCAGTTTCCGTAATCATGTAAATGTCAGGATTGCCAGGGGTGGGATCGACCGCGGACCTCCCGAAAAAACTCTCGCGCGTTATGCATGTCTACATCTATCCGAAAACCGATTACAATGTATCATTATCCCAAGCGGCATTTTATTTTATTTTCTCATGGAATACTCTGTATATTTATTATTAAAGCCGCCTTATGACCACACTTGTGTATACAGAATGAATAACAAATCTATGTTGCCTGTTAATCAGTTTCTGTTGAAATTTGTAGACATAAACAATGAGGAGGTATGCTTACTTTATTACGCAGACATCAATTTTTTCCTATATTGTACTGATGGATGTTTTTTCCAAAGCTTTTCGTGGCGTAAAATATTGAAAAACATCTTTGAAAACTATCATCTGCCAAAACTACTATATCGGGTTAGTTTTTTTACACTGCGCCGCTCACGTTCAAGCAATTCACTAATAAGTCACTCTCTTCGCAACAATTTGACTCTTTGTCGGTTGACATTTTGACACTTTGTGTACAAACTCTACACGAACACTACTGAATAGAATTCCCCTTGCCCTGTAACGTATAATAAACATTCTTATTTTTTTGCACCTATTACACCACTCCAATGTCATCATGAACGTTATCGAAACGAGTGCACGTGTCCCAACTGATGTGAAGAGGTATTCTCTTCCTTCTTAGTCCCCTTAGCTTTTTCGCTTTTTGTTTTATCGTTCAAGTACGCAGGCACACCCCACTCATAATATATCTTTGGGATAAGTATAGATTAATTAGAAGAACCATTCCAAACACAAAAATTTAAAAATCCACATCAACAGCATATTCTACAAAAGGATGAACAAATGACGTACAGGCATCAGCAGTTAATTATATTTTTGGCTAGGTGTACGGTGTTTTTTAATGTGTATACAGCAAGTGCGCTGTCGCTTATCAAGTCGATTGTCAAAAACGACATAACTTCGTAACACCTCTACACTTTACACTTGAGCCGAATAACACATGGCAAATGCGTTTTTATTTCAACCTAATTTGAAGCAGTATGCCATACTTGACTACATGGGCATATCCCCCCTCGCCAAGCATCTTTAAAATGTCCAATACGATGACTCAGTTCGCCGCGACACTGGCTACTCGACTCCGAAGCCAAGGCCGTGTCGTGCGTTGTTGCCAGTACAGCGAAGTGGCGAAAACATAGTCAATTTCATTACATATTTAACAATTAATATATGGTGATTATGATTATTTTCGAGAAAGAATTTGTTGTAAATGGAGTCTACTTGGGTAAATAGACGTCTGGGTACACCTTTACATAAGAGGTGAACGATCCCTTTAAGGCTTTTGCGGCCCGGTAAATAATTAACACAATTAATTGGTCAGGACATTTTGCCACGGCAAATCTGCTTTTATTGCTTTTGACGTTTCAGCCCAACTGTGTGGGCCAAGCAAGCAAGCGGTAGTCCCGGGTTCAATCCCCGGCCAAGTTGGATTTTGTAATTTTCAAATTGTGTTCCATTTTAAATTTAAAAAAACTGTTAAAATCTAATTGAGCAGTTCAGTCCTAATTAGCTGTCCAAATATTCATAAATGCACGTTAAGTAACATAAATGAAATTTTTGACTTGGTTAGTCGCGAAAAACTCCCGTATTTGGAATTGTTAATATTTAATATATGTAATATTCAGAAATGAAAAAAAATCCATCTCGACCAGGGTTCGATCCTGGGTCTCCCACATTCCAGACCAGACTAGGTACCAAGATGGTAATTTTTAACTTCTGAATTGTAGTTGCCTTCAGATCTATAATGCAACTACAATTCAGAAGTTAACAAGTTCTTGGTGGTCTAATTGGCTAAGGCACCTACCTGGAATGTGGAAGACCTGGGTTCGAACCCCGGTCGGGATGGATTTGTTAATTTTGTTTAAATTATTCTCCTTATTTTTTTGTTTTTTGTGTCAAAGGT
>JAMZAV010014371.1:0-13999 GCA_024449915.1 Sweltsa coloradensis
ATTTGTTTTTTTTTTTTTTAATAGAATTTTAAAGTTTAGAAGGTATTTTTTGTTTATTTTTAAATAATAGTTAATAGAACTCCTTTCCGGTAAAAGTAATTTATATTTTAAATAGTAACGTTAAGGTTTTGAAGGTTTTTTTATTTTATTTCCTCAGTCAATAAGGTTAACTATTTCTTGAACTGAGCGGCAGACATTATGTGATGCGCGCGCATACTGAGACGGGGTTTAGCATGGTGCGCGCGCCACGCCAGACAGAGGGGGAAAGGTTAGCCAAGTCGGCCCGGTTGTCATATTAAAATGTCACAGTCTGCAGCGCTCGAGTGAAGAAATTTGGTACTACATGGCTGGATTCCCACCTTAAGTAAAATAGAGTCAGATTATTTTTCTTTGTCTTTGACTTCAAGTTTTTAATCATGGCATACTTTCGCTGTTCCAAGTATTAAAAGCCAAGATTAATTTTGACGGAAATTCATGAATTTTTTGTAGACGTAAATAAAAAAGAAGATACATTTGTATTTAAAGTGTACCAGCTCAGGCACGTAACTGATTTGAAGTGGAGGGTCTTAATAGGGAACTACCAAATTTGAATATGTTCCTACTAATAACCTCAAATACCGACCAGTAAAGTTTTTTATGCGTCCGGCTTTTATTAGCGCTAACTGTGAGCGAGGAAAAATTTGAACCGGGCTTCGCGCCGGAAAACGGCCATGCGCCATTGCAGGTGGGCGTGACGTCATCGTAAGGTTTGCCGAGGCGGCTAGCTGGCAGTTCTGCCAATCAGCTTCCCCTCCTCACCTCACGATAACGTCACAACCAAAAGAGCGCGGACTTAAGTCTTTGTGCGGGAAGTCCAAACCCAGGAACTTTGAACATGCATAGAATCTACAGATTTTATTTTTTATAGTTTATTTTAATTGCGATGTTTATTAAATTGAATGTTACAAATTACTAAATACGTGTAAGATATATTTGAAACCAAGGTCAGTTCCCTATTAAATCAGCTTTAACTGCATGCAACGTCATGTATGAGCAACCAGCGATTAGTTATTTTGAAATGAGAACGCTGCAGGTTGGACACGATTTATCCTAGGAAGAGGACAGCATCGACAAGGCTTGTATTGTCTTATGTTAATGATGACTGTTAGCCACATAGATTTCCCACGTACTTCAAACTACTTATAAGATATTAATATTTTAAGAAAATTAAAATTTGAAACTAAATAAAAGCGTTATGAAATATAGACGGAGGGACAGTGGACAGTCTAGGTGGACAGTTAAATGACATTGTGTCATGGCCATTTTAAAAGAACGAATGGTGGCGTTTGGGTAGTGGTAACATACTACAAAGCAGGTAGACGGCTGCATGCTACACGTCATACAGTATAGCCTTTCATAATAAAACGATCGATACGTAGATTTAAATAGGTCCATTAACCTGTCCCCCCCACCAGAACATTACGCCTTAAAAACATGTTCATAATTTTGCACCAATTATGCACCATTTTGCATCCAAGTCCCGAATTCTTTTGGAGATACGGCCATTCAAAAAGGGGGGGGGGGCTAAATTTACGCTATCCCTCAATTGCGAATTTCAACTAAAAACCATGTGCATAATTTTGCATTATTTATGCAAATTTTTGCACCCTACTTTTTTATTTTTGCAACCCTCCTCATTCGCAAGAATTCGCAATATAAAATGGGGGAGCCACGTTAATGGTGACTCCCTCAATCACTTAAAACCTTGCCCATATTTATGCACCAATTATGCACCTTTTTGCATCCTACTTTTTTATTTTTGAACCCCTTCCAATTTGCAAGAATTAGAATTCCAAAGTGGGGGAGCCAAGTAAATGCCTTTTCAAAATCATTTTGTAGAAGTGAAGCCGAGCTCTAATGCACTCTGCCAAGTCCTGATATTTGCACCCCTAAACTGGAGAATCTACTAAGGGGTGAAGTATTGAATAAATAAACAAATAAGAATTCGATTTCCAAAGTAGGAACGTTTTTCAAAATCATGTACTAAAAGTCAAAAAATCTGGCCTGTAAATTAGCAACTATGAATTTCCTCTCAAATTGCCAAGTCCTGATTATTGCACTCCTAAACTGTAATATCTACAGTGGGGAGAATTATGAAAAAAATTACTTTGGAAACCTTATTATTTTTGTTTAATTATTTCTTATTTAACCCGACTGTAGATTCTACAGTCTATGGATGCAACAATTTAGGACTGAGCTATTAAAAGGGGAGCAGGAATGAAACTTATCGTCAAAGTTGATTTTTTGAGTTGAATATGTTATATTGTTAATCACTATTAAATTTACAAAATGTAATTTTTTTGTTTGTTTTTTTTGTTTTTTTTTTTGCAAAAATTTAATTTATTTATGTTGCTACGACAACCATTGTATATTTACGACTTAAAAATTAATGTATATAAAAAGAACGATTAAATTCTTTTAAATGAATTTTAAAATTGTTAGCAAAAACTCTAAACTGCTGAATTAAAAAAAAAATCATATCTCTAAGTTGAATACCCTCCCTAAAAATGGTACCGGAAATGTCATTAGTGCACATGAAGTACACCTAAAATATTAACTTTAACACCCGTTTACTCAAAACTATACTTTCTTAAACTACGGTACATATAAGTTAGGCAGTTTTGAAGCTAGAGCCTTGAAATTTTGAAGACTTCTTTATTGAGATATTTTTGACAAATTGTAGGAAGGAAATTTTGAAAAAATTATCGGGATAAAATTATAGCGCATGCTTAGGTCTAAAAATTGCCCAATTTTTTTTGACAATATATATATATATGTCCAGAATATACAAATAAAAAAAATAAAAAAAAACTTCCTACTGTTTCTTACTATTGGCTTAAGCTACCCAAAAAATCAAAATTCGTGTCTCTAAGTTAAATAGTGTTCGATTAAATGGTACCGGAAATCTGCAAATTTAACATGGGGAACATAGGACGTTCCTGCTCCCTTTTTAAAGAGAGCATTTATAACTTCTAATTTAGAGACCAGTAATTTTGAGTAATTTTATCTAATCTTGACAGTAGTTATTTAAAAAAACGATCCTTCATTGGAATTCGAATTCTTAATTTTTTATTTATTTCATACTCACCCCACTATAGATTCTACAGTTTAGGGGTGCAAAAATCAGAACTTGGCATTTTAAGAGTGCATAATTAGCTGCTTAGCATTTTTAGCTAATTTAGCTCTCCCTCAAAGGTCTTCGCCTGTGAATGCTGTGAGATATGGAAGTTGAGCCAAGCTTTTAACTAAAGCTCCCTAGTTTCGCATTGAAAAGAAATAAGATCATTCTGCCTGTTGACGAGCGCCAAGCAAACCATTTTCGTGGTAAAAAAGTAAAAATTTTAAACTCAAAATCTTAAAAAAGTTGCATGGCCAATGACTTTTTAGAGTTCCCGTAAAAAACCAAATCCAATGGCCGCAAGCAATTTTTTTTATGGTTTTGAGTTTAAAATTTATACTTTTTTCCACGAAAACTGTTGGCTTGGCGCTCGTCAACAGGCGAAATGATCTTACCTCTTTTCAATGCGAAAGTAGGGAGAAAGAATTAAAAGCTTGGCTCAACTACTATATCTCACAGCGTTCACAGGCGAAGACCTTTGCTGCCGTTTTTTTTTTTTTTTTTTTTTTACAAATTTTTGTATTTGTGGGGGATATTACATCTTTTTGCTGTTTGTTTCCTATAAAGCCGTGAATGATGGACTTTGAACGATTTAATTTGTTAAGTTGAGAGTTGTTTTTTTACTTTTTTGGGCCCACGGACGGTCCCCCCAAATTTGCCCACTTAATTTTTTGGGCGCTAGATATTTACTGGGGAAAAACGCCAAAGTCGTTTTTAAAACGAGTGAGTGAGCCATGTTTTGAGTACCCGGTTACATTACTTTTCTTCCCCCTACCTTAGGCCTACCATCAAATACCTAGCATATCATAGGCTAGAGAGGCGCATTATGACCTTACAGTTGACGCGCCCGTTCCCGTATACCAACTTATTTTTAAAAAAAACTATTATTTATACGAATATAATTATCAAACTTAAATGCAAATGTTCCCGGGTACTCACCACATGACTCGCTCACTCGTCTAACTACGACTTTGGCGTTTCCCTAGTCTAGTTGGCTAAGGCGCCCTTGTAGCCGAAATGTGAAAGAAGTGGGTTCAATCCCCTGGTCGGGAAAGATTTTGTAATTTCTAGATTGTATTTCAAAATTAATTAAACATGTTTTGAAATACATATAACGCAGTGTAGTCCATCATCTGTGGCAATAGTAGGGCCTACTATGGTAAACATAGCCAGTACGAAATACGTAAAAATATTGCAAGGTTTACTCAATCTACGAGCGGAATTTGGGGGTTACCTTGACGTCCAACCTTGCATGGGCACGGCATTTCACGGCCAGGCGAATAACAAACAAAAAATATCTTTTCAAAATCTAAAACATTGTCGTTAAAATAATTTCTTAACATTGGAAATCTATTTTTCAGTTTATTATTTCTTGTAGGTTTAAATCGCAATGAATCTTGCTGATTTTGTTAGCAGTTCTCAATAAACTTGTACCGGATGTCTGTTTAAAATTTCAGCGCAATCTGTTCAGCGATTCGGCTAATTTTCAACGTACACACACACACAAAACACCCCACACACGCACGCACGCACGCACGCAAAAAAAACAATTAGGGCCGTTTAAGTCGAATGGAAATCACACCGTTCGCTACGCTCACTCGTTAAATAATGGTTAACACCATGTTTTGGGAACCCCTTCCCTTTGACTACCTCCCGACGGCGACGACAAAGACAACACGGACGGTTTTGATGACACTGACGGAGAAGACCACGACGTGGGGGAACCCTGCCCTCCTCATATGCTTGTGGCTGGTTCTGACCAGCACAGGCCTGTCCACCCCTTGTCCCCCCGCGTCATCCCTTACGTCCCTCCCTTCGTCTCGATTAGTCAAGTTGCAAAATATGGGACGTAAAGCAATATCCAATCAAAATTTTATTTCAGGTTTGTACAAACTACTACGCCTGAGTAATTACGCGTTATGATATTCATTTTATTTTCTCCCCGGTCCCTATTGCCCGGTGTTGGTTTTAAAAGCAAAAGTAATTGCGAATTAAAGATATCTAAGAGTGGTCCAAGTTTCAAAGTTCTAAGATGTACAGTTTTTCTCTGTATAAGTTAGCGCCTTACGAAGAGTACGGAATTACCTAGCTTTTGATAATTATTTTGATTTTCTCTGGTACACGTTACTACCCAATTTTTCTTTCCATATTCAAAAGTGATAAAGAATGACAGCAAAGTTTATTCCACGTGTGGAACTTCTCACTTGTAGCGTTTTCTTTGAATTATTAATTTTTTAAAGTTCAGAGTTGTTTTTTTGGCATTTTGGGCCCATGGTCCCCCAAATTTAGCCCCTAGTGTTTTGGACGCTAGATATTTATAGTGATTAAGAGCATGTATAATTAACCACGCCTTAGTATTATGTGTTTTGATTATCATTACAATTTGGATTTTCTCCGGTCCCTTTCACCCGATTTTGGTTTTGAAAGCAAAAGGCACTGCGTCTGAGATAATCTAAGTGTGGTCCAAGTTTTATAGTTCTAAGATGTACCGTTTTATCTTTAGGCTATTAATTCTCCACCTAGAATTAGCTTGCTAGCCAGCCGGAAGGTTTTCAACGACGTTCAGGCACTTTTTTTGAACACATAAACGGGTTATCGGATCGAGCTGATTTTTTTGTAGGTCATGGACCACATATCAACCCATATACCGAGTTTCAAGATTGTAAATCTTTCAAAGCGGCGTGTGCAGATTGCTGAAAACCCCCCAACTCGGGTAGGAGTAAACAGCGTCGAGTTATCATCGCCTTCTAGCAGTCGCGTGCGCTTGGCTGCGAGCAAAACGACCGTCGCCCTAGATAGTCCTAACCACGAAAACTCCCAAGTCGTTGTTAAACGAGTAGAGAGTGAGCCATGTGTTGGAGTACCCCGTAACATTCCTTTGCTTTCCCCTATCTTAGACCTCCCTAGCCTATCATAGGCTAGAGTGGAGAATTATGGCCTTACAGTTGACGCGCCCTCATACCATCTAAACTTAAAAACACAAATATTTATACCAATATAAGTATCAAGTTTAAATGCAAAATGTTCCCGTGTACTCAACACGTTACCGCTCACTCGTCTAACAACGACTTTGGCATTTTCCTGGTCTAGTTGGCTAAGGCGCCTTTATACACGAAATGTGGGAGACCTGGGCTCAATCCCTTGTTCGGGAAAGTTTTTGTAAATTCTGGATTGTAATTTAAAAATTATTAAACATATTTTGATATGCATGATAACGCAGTGTAGTCTATCATCTGTATCAATACTATGGAAGACATAGCCAGTACGAAATACGTGTAAAAATTGCAAGGTTTACTTAATCTCCGAGCGGAATTTGGGGGTACCTTGAGCGTGCAAGATTCGATAAACTTTGGGCACGGCATTTCACAGCCAGACAATTAACAAACAAAAATATATTTTTCTAAATCAAAACCATTGTGGTTAAAATAATTCCTGCGCATTAGCAGCCTATTTTTCAATTTATTATTTCTTGTAGGTGCAATGGATCTAGATGATTTTGTTAGCAGTTCTCAGTAAACTTGCACCGGATGTCTGTTTAAAAGTTCAGTGCAATCTGTTCAGCGATTCGGCTGATTTTCGATGTACACACACACAGACCCACAGACTCACGGAAGCGCCGTTTCAGTTGAATGGAGACACTCAGTCGCTTCGCTCCCTCGTTTAAAAATCATGATCTTGAACCTGATCTTCTCTAAAATTGTTTCATCATTGGAATGTTTTCGTGCTCCACAATTTTTCGTGGGATGCGTTTGCCACAGGATGCTAAGTTTTTTTGTTTAGGTTAGCGAGATATGAAAGTAGACCTTTGTGGATTCACCTAGTACTCAGGGACAAGAACGTAGCACACAACCCTATCAAAATATGTGTACTACTACTAGTACTTACATCATAAACGAAAATATATTACTTAATGTATGTTTTTGTATGCGTGCAAGTTTGTTAAGTATTTTTGTATTATGATGCTGAATATCACTGACTCAGGTTATTTCGAAATACAAGTCGCGCAAGCGCGGCTTGAAGCCGCTACGCGGAGGGCGTGGAAAACCTCGTTGATAACGTTTGTCGTTTATCCGAAGTCCTGGGACAAATTTGTTTTACGGGACACTTTCGGTACGCCGCCGGACGCTGTCCGCCGCCTCTAAGTACGGTGAAAAATGATTTTCGAAATCGGAACACTTTTACGCCTTTTGTGTAAAATGTGTGAGGAATGTTTTCCTGGGACAATAGGGAACTGTCCTTGGTTTCAAATATATCTTACACGTATTTAGTAATTTGTAATATTCAATTTAATAAGCATCGCAATTAAAATAAACTATAAAAAATAAAATCTGTGGATTTTATGCATGTTCAAAGTTCCTGCGTTTTAAATTCCCGCACAAAGACTTAAGTACGCGCTCTTTGGTTGTGACGTAATCGTGAGGTGAGGAGGAGAAGCTGATTGGCAGAATTGTCAGCTCGCCGCCTTGGCGAGCCTTACGATGACGTCAAGCCCACCTGCAATGGCGCATGGCCGTTTTTCGGCGCGAAGACCGGTTCAAATTTTTCCTCACTCACAATTAGCGCTAATAAAAGCCGGACGCATAAAAAAACGTAACGGGTCGGTTTAAATTTAGGTTATTAGTAGGGACATATTCACATTTGGTAATGAAGGACAGTTTTCCCCATTGTTCGGGGAATCTGATGTGAAAGACGCCACTTCATACGCACTTGTATGCAATGCTGGTATCGATACATTCCCTGCGCCACGTCATGAGCCATATTACGTCAATCCTCGAACGGTCCTGACCTTGACAGAATGTAATCCAACTAACAAAAGTGTCCCGGAACGAACTCGAAGGCTTTCACCTAACCCGGGTTCGAGCACAGGTTCTCAAACCAATTTTATTTACATTCCATTTATTCTTCCGCTACATTAACGAGCCTTTGTCGTTCCAAATCGAACCGAGGGGAAAAACCAAAATTTTAAACTTTTAAAGTTGCACTGCAAAATGTTAAAAAATTTCCAACTTTGCGATTTTTTCCCTCGCAATCGGAAAGAAATATCGGGTCAATTTTGGTTTTAACCCGTTCGCTATTTCATTGGCTTTCAGAATTGTCAAACCTCGTGGCTCTACCACGCATCTAAAAATTTCAAAAAAATGGAAAATGGAAAATCCAAACAATGTCCAAAAAAAAGAAAACGGTAAACATTTTTGCTGTCTGGACCCCCCGCGTTAACTCTGCACGGGCACTTCACACACGCTGTAAGTGAATTTGAAAATTCAGGATTTTTTTATAATTTTTTATTTAAACAGCAAGTTTAACTTTTTTCAAAATTACGCGCATTTCAAAATGTTCATCGTCACCCCGGCAAAAGTATTGTAACGGCTCTAAAACCCCTAACGGTGCTTGTACCCGGAAAGATTCCAAACGCGCCCGTACCGTCGGCGTTCGGGTGCAAAGCCTACTTTGGGCGCGGCAACCGTGAGATAAAATAATTATGATTTTTTGATGCCAAAACGTACACGCATGTCTATTTGGCGGGAACCATAACTAATATACAAATGCTACAAAATGGGTCATGTTTGGTATTACGATTATCGTAAAGGTCCGATCGATGCCTTTAAACCACTTGTGAATTTTAGAAAAAATGTGTACCATGCTTTTTACGATTTTCAATGAAAACTCATCTGTAAAAAAGTGTCCCGAATCGTGTTCGAAGGCATCTACTGATCCGGGGTTCGAACCAAGGTTCTCAAACTAATACGTGTAGTTCACATATTTAAAAACAATTATAATTTACATGAGAGTACCAGTTCCATTGCGCATTATATATAAGACACCTTTGCAAATCTTTAATCCATGTTAATGTGTGAATGTGCAATTGGAGTATAAAAACACTGTTTGAAATAACTACTTTTATCCATTTTTTGTATCGTCAACCTATCTTAGGATCGTAATTGCGTGTTCGTTCATAGTTTGATTAGCTATACTATCAAATGATCGGTATTCGGTACTGTATAACAAAGAATATACTTTGTATTGGATTATATTTTACTGTATTTTATGTTTCATCAGAATTCGAAAAGATTGACTGTCACTAGTTTCAACAAACAAGACGAGGATCAACTCTTTGATGTAGCTTTGGGGTTTGTGTTTGATGTGAAGCGTGCAGTAGGATTCAATTCCATTTCTCTCTCTGCTGGCACTTCAAGGCTAGAGGGAGGAGCCTCGTACAATTTAGAGCCAACGACACAGCGGCCAGGCGGCACCGTAATTACTGCGTATTTACTAGCTATTTATTTATAGACAACGACACAGCGGCCAGGCGGCATCGTATTAACGGCGTATTTTCTAGCTATTTATTTATAGCCAACGACACAGCAGCCTATTAACGGCGTATTTTCTAGCTATTTATTTCGAGCCTATGGGATTTCGAGCCTATGAGATTTCGAGCCAGTGCCACAATAGTGTGTCCCATCGTCTGCAAATCTCATCGTCTCTAAATAAATACTATTTAATTTCGAGCCAACGAGATTTCGAGCCAGTGGGATTTATAGACTGTGAGACTCTCCCTAATAATAATAATAATAATAATAATAATAATAATAAAAATAATAATAAATAAAAATAATAATAATAAAAATAATATATAAAAAAAAGATGGCCACCGTAAATTTACATTTTAATTAGTATACAATTGAAAGTATTTGTCCGATTCAATTTCAAAGGTACCATTAGAAAAGTGATTAAAGATCTACAAGTCATACACTTACTATTTCCGCAAAAATCCAATATTTTTAGTTATGTGGGCACTATTGGTTTGATGTATTTAACTATTTAATCTTATGTGGGCACTATTGTGAAATAATCAAGTAACTTATTTGTTATCAGTTTGTTTCGAACCGTACTTTAACAATGTTGATGGTGCCGATTTCGATTTTTTGGCTGAGATCTGCCATGGCCGAAAACAAAATGGCCGCCTTCAATTTACTTACCAACTAATTTATGTTTAAAAGTATTATTTAGCTAAAAAACAAAAATACAAACTTCAACTTCAAAGCAGTGATGATATCTTCTCTTCTTAACCTTCTTGCGTTTCTTAGTTTTCGTTGAAACTTATGTATTTCACAAACTTAAAAGACTTCAATCTTCTCAAGTCTGTAAAATAATGAACGGAGCTTACATAAACTGCTAAAATATTGTACTACATTAGGATACTACCTTGTCTTTGGTATAAGTAAAGTCTCTTAATTAATGCACATCTACAATCAAACTATTTTGTATCTGTAAAAATAAACAGTAAAATTCAATTGTTTCTGTGCTAGTTACAGCCTAGACCTACACAAATACAATCACAAAAAAGTATGCTATGAATAATAAAAACTATCACTTCCCTCCAATGTCACTCGTAGTACGTCTCTAGTAGATCATCCTGAATTTGAGATGGATTGCTTGTAATTCGGTGGAAGATAGTATTTAATCAGCAACTTTTCTCAAACTAGACTATAGCTGGTTATCAATGGCTGGGACGCAAGGAATGGTCTCTTCTAAGGTGATCCTACGGGTTGGCCCGGGTAATACCCCCCGCTGTGTCCATCCACAACGGCTTCTCGTGTAGGGACTTGACATGTTCGTCAAACGGCTAAGCAACTCGTACGACATGTTTGACATCATACAAGCGATACAGCGTGTGGAGGCTCAACGCGTATTGCCAGTTTGTGCCACCTTATCATACACTACCATATATCAGTGCTTATTTGTGTCATAACCAATTCTCATGTACTAACAAGGTGGATATGGAACAACTAAGTTCTAAACCAATTATCTATTCTGATGAAATGTCTGACCTTCAGTTTTATTGTGGTATAACATAAACATGGATAGGATAATAGCTCCATAAGCCTGACAGGACGTTTGAGTCCCACTGCTCCTGAGCACATAGAGCTATCGCACGGTCACATAGGATAATATTTAAGCTTTGTAAATCTTTTTTAAGCTCTTTTAGTGTAAAAAAATTGAAAATTGTTGAATTTTGAAAATAATATAAATAAGGAAATATAATAACTGCCATATTTTATCCTTTTTATGGCGCGACCAGCGGAGCAGGAGCGGCCTTATCGGTTTGGGCCAAGTTTATAGATGTATGTATGTATCCGTGTACATTTGGAGCGCGTCAAAACCTATGCACTTATTTGAGATAGAAGATATTAACCAATGTAAACGAAACTTTACAGGCATGATTCCAAAAGAACACTGCATCACTCCTTAAAATTTCATACTTTTTTGAGGGGCGTAAGTGTTCCTAAATGCCAGTTTAGTCAGCCGTAAAATTTTGACATTTTACACATTGCGATAGTTTTTCATCAAAAAAAGTCCGTCATCAGTTTTGCGTTATCACTACGAAACTCACATACGCATTGCCTCGATTGTTTGGTAATAGAATACTACCAAATGAATTTTCCTGACGTTATTAGTTGCGAATCCACGTTTTACAGAAAATATTCAGATTACGAAATCAAAATGTTTGTGTATACGTTTTGCCAAACTTTACGATGATATTGTCAAATTGTTCCAAAATGCAGGGTGGATGCGATTTGTCATGTCCAAACAGTTGAGTATAGTGCCAAAAGACAATTAGTTTCATTAAATAGTTTATCAGGGGTGTCCAATCAAATTATGTTTTGGAGCACGTTTTAATGTGTAGAGATTTTCTTTATTGTTTACATGGAGAACATTGAAACATACGTCAACGACATTCTGCATGGTGGTTTTTACTATTGTAAAGTATTAGTATGTAAATTTGCAATGAAATCGGATTATACAAAAGGCTAAAATGTTGCTTAATACAATTGTAAATGTATCATAATCTGTTCGCCCCAATAGTTAATTAGTCATTGTTTGCTAGCAATTTTGCGTTAGCACAATTTTACTTATACAAATTTCTACCTTCATCCTTCAACTATAAATTGGCATTAAACTAATTTACCTGATGTTTGTGTTTGAGACAAGCCGAATTTTAATAAAATATTTGGAGTATGATTTTTGAGGCGCAATGTTTGAGCGTGACACGATCAAATTTATTTATTTTAGATAGAAAATATTCACCTATATCATTAATTTTACTAGGAAGCTTCGAAAACGCTTTTTCAGGCGCGTTGTTGGATGAGCGTAATATTTTTAAACGAAAAAAGCGTAAAATTGCGAGATTTTCATGAGAAATAATACAGAAAAATACAGAAAATAAAAAAAACAAAAATACAGAGAAATAATTTTTCGATTACGCTCAAATTTCACATGAATATATTTATTCGTAAAATTAAAGTTCTGTGAAAAAATCATTACATTCGGATAAAGCATGTAGATGTTATAAGTCGAAGAAATTTAAAAAATCGTAAAATTGCGATTTTCATGAGAAAAATTTTTTCGATTACGCTCAAATTTCACACGAAAATATTAATTCATAAAATTTATGTTCTGTGAAAAAATCATTACAATCAGATAAAGCATGTAGGTGTAATAAGTCGAAGAATTTTTTTAAAAATCGAAAAAAAATCGTAAAATTGCGATTTTCATGAGAAATTATTTTTCGACTGCGCTCAAAAACGTGGCAGTTCTAAGTTAAGAGATTTCGAAGGCCTTCACAAAATTTCATCGTAATTGGATAATTGGTTTAGCCGGAATCGTGTTAACAGACACACAAAAATTCAGTGGCGGCGCTACGGGGGTGCATGGGGGGCAATTGCCCCCCAAAATATGGCCTGCCCCCCGCTTGCCCCCCCAGTCGTAGTACACTGTTCTAAATTAATGTATATCGATTGCATTTTATAGTAAATTGTTCCTACCGTAATTAGGTATCACATTTTTACACACATATTTGTGTTTATTTTACCAAGTGTTTATCCTTCATAAACAAAACGGTAATCCCTACAGTTGCCATTTTTCAGTTAAAACATGACGAAATAACTGTAGTATGGTGAAATTTTTTTTCGCCTTCGGCGAAAGGGCCTCCGGCGGCTGGGGCTTCGCCCCAGACCCCAGCTACCCGCCACTGATTGCCCCCCACTTTATTACCTTGCCCATCCTCTGCCCCCCCAATGATTTTTGTCTGGCGCCGCCACTGACAAAAATACAAACAGAAAAAAAAACATTCCGGATTTTTTTCTCCAGTGTAGTGAAATGGAATCTTCGCTTCGCTTGCTATGCTCGCTACGCTCATCCAATAATTTGCAAGAAGGTTATCACTTGTGTGAGGAATAGCCTGTAAAGTTGCAATAATATTGGTTGAAAAGGAAAAGGGGTAATTTATCTGCGATAACCGTAAATTTATTTTTACGAGTTCAGCGTATACCTTTTTCTACACACATCTGCTTCAAATGCGAAACACATGAAGACTTAAAACATACATCTTAAGAGGTCAACTCAGGTGCACAAAAGAACATAATGTTTTGGATTTTTATTAAACCTGGTTATTCCCTTAGGAAGAATAATATGCGATTTTCGTTTTCGTGTGTAATGTACACTACACGATTTAACGAGAACTTGAAAGTTCAAGCGAAACACAAACATCGTTTACAGTTATTTTTGTACACACGGGTAAACTGTAAAACATATATAATCGCAAGTTTAATTCAGGGGTGACCAAACAGTAGGCGTCAATTTCAAGCAAGGCTTATGTTACTTATGTTTTAATCATGTTCTTCTGACGTCTTGGACGGTAGTTATGAACTACACAAGAGCATTGTGCCAAGTTGCAATTTAGATAATTTTTTGCGTCCCTTTAATGGTGTAATGGACTACACTGCAATGCGTGGTGATTCCCTCGCACATCAGTTATCGGCACCCATGGAGGGCCCTAGCTCG
>JAMZAV010014372.1:0-14023 GCA_024449915.1 Sweltsa coloradensis
GTAAAACAACATCGAAGGGAAACGATTGTCATTGTATGTTATAAAAGGAATTACCACAAACTTTATACCCTAAAATTGCAATGATAAATCCCAAAAAAACTAAGAACTAATATCTTAAAGGGGCAAAAAACCCAAAAAAATTATTTTTTACCACGTGTCTATGCCCCAATAAACCACCAAAATGACCGTTTAAAAAATTATTCTTGTACGTGTTTTAAACACAAATTTTTTTTTAATATTTTGATCCAAAATTTGGGAAAATTGGTTTTTGGGAAAAATTTCTAAAATCGCTTTAACCTGTTTTTTTTTTTGGCCCAAATGATACTAGACAAAATAAAAAGCTAAATGCCCTTTTTTTTACACGTTCTTGAACGGGCCCAATTATCCCCTCAAAGACACAAAAAATGCTTCCAAATCACCCCCCATTTTGGGTAATCGGCATATTTTGCCCAAACTTCTTGCCCAAATTACAAAACAAAATATAGAAAATTTCAAAAAGGCTGTAGATCGTAAATAATGGCCAATATTTTTTTGGATCAAAATCCTCCAAGGTCAGGGGGCCCAAAAAGATCGTCCCCATGTTATTTCTTAGGGGAGATTTTCATCGATGGGCCCTAGCTCAAAAAAGTCATTTTGACAATTTTTTTGAGGTCGGGGCCCCCCAATAATTTTTCTGTTGTTTGCAAATTCATTACTAGTTAGCCTAAATAAAATTTTTTGAGTTTAGGGGTTTAAATACCCCTTTAAAAATAGTGTGCTCTATATCGTTTGCTTGGGAAAATCTATACCACCTAAACACTTTTCGTATGAATTTAAAAATTGACTAGGGGATTATTTATTTATTTATTTATTTTGATTTGGCCACATTCAGCAAATATGCCATTTTACAGTGACCATAAACAACTGATATTAAAAACGAAAATGATGGAAGAAGGGTGGGGGAAAACCCCGGTCCCGCACGTAGCCTACCCCTTTCAAAAAGTACAAGGGGACCAAAGGTTTAACGCCCATCCGAAAGGACTGTAACTTTGGCAGTCCATATAGGTTCCTCCACTAACCCGGAACTCCCGAGCTGACGTCGGGGAGAAGAAGTCGTCACAAAAGGGTTTTTCGAACTCTCGTCTGCTCTGCCAGGTATACGTGTGTTTCAGGCTTCGAGCGTAAAATCCACTCAAACCCTGACCAGCCCCGTTTTGCTTTATTTCGGTTTCGAGTTTGAACCGGGTTAAACGCCTCGGCTTATGTTTTCATGTTAAAAACACTTTTTAAAATTTGGTTGGATGACAGTACGCATTGGTACGTATTCACAAAAAAAGAAAGGGATATTTTAGGGGAGCGGGGGGGTGGGTCACTCGCCGCCTTCATTTTTCTTGCCCTGCGCATGGTTTTTTTGTAGAACACATGGCGAACCTTGGGCGGGGGAAATAAAATGGTTTTTTTTCGTGTTCCTTAGATAGCCATTCGGCCAACTGTGTTGAATTGAACGAATATTTTTCTATTTATCATAAAATAAAATGCATCTTTCTTCTCTCAGCAAAACCCCAGCATTCTTCTAAGGGGGGTAAAAGGTATGTAATTACGGCCCTTCCTTTCATCTTTGCTCAGATTTCACATTACGTTTTTTCTCTTAAAATATAGCGACACATTCCCTTCCGTTTTGGGACTTTTTTCCAAAGATTTGCTTTTGTATTTCCCAGAAATTTGATTATCACTATCATTTAATTATGATCTTATTTAGAGTTTACCACTCTCACATTATGAATTTTAATTTTGGGCATTAAAAATGACGCAAACCAAACCAACCCCGTATGTCCGAATCATCGACAAGTGACCGATGTCAAAGGGACCTCATATTTAATTAGGAAGAACCAATCAATCACGCTAGACACGATACCACCCAAGGCATCACCAGAATCAACAAGGCTAATGTACAACCTTAGAATTTTGTATGTCCCTCGTTGTTAGGACGGCTTGATGTATTCTACTTTGTTTTGTTATTATATGTATAATTGTTATTTGCAGAGATAATACAAATGTATATACCAACGATGAGAAATATTATATTCCTAGATCCACTTTTTTAAAACGGAATTCATTCAAATTGTATTTTTCTTATTTTCATATTTGGTTCGTTCCATGGCAAAATTTTGGGCTCAAACGGGTGGCAAAGGGTTTCACGCATCCCATTCTTCCCACACCCACAGCTATAATTTTAAGTTTGAAAACTCAACATTTTCGTTCGCCTTCATACGCGCGCGCTATGAACACGCCCGACGCTAAAATTTTTTCGTCCGCACAGGACACTTAAATTTAAATTTTCTTTTTTATAAATGCCTTACAGACATCATCGTTTTGTCCTGTTTTCACCTTTAATTGTTTTTTTATAGTGTACTTGTTATACCCAAATCAAAAAAAACAGTCTGTTTCATATCAAAAAACCTAAAGATGCTTTTTTTTAAAAATACCACTGCTTTCGTTTGATGGAAAAGGGTAGAGTTTTTTAAAAAAAAAATGATTATTAAAATGCTCATAAAATATTTTAATGATGTTGCAAAAAAAGGGCTATCTTGAATTTGGCCTTAATATTAAGATAACTGTAAAAATAAAATACCAAAAGCTCGCGGGGCACCCCGATTGGGGAAAAACGTACTATATCACGTAAATTTTTTTCAAATTTAAAAGTAATTTCATTTTTTTTTCACTTTTGAACCAAATAAAGCAAATCAGGTTGAATTGTGTAATTTAAAAAAAAAGTACAGTCTTTTTCCAAAAAGGGGTCCCTGCTATATATTTTTAAGAAAATAAAGGGTTTTTGCAAAGAAAATTGTCTATGAAATTGTTTTAAGTTTATTTTAGATATATATAATCCCTAGCGGGATAAAACATAACATAAAATACTTTTTGGGCGATTATGCTATGAAATAGTTAAATTCCTGAAAAATATATGGTAAAAACCGTGGACACTCATATTTTCTTTCACATTTTTTCCCACTTCAACGCCGAATTATTTATTTTAAAAGCTAGCGTTTAAGCGTTTAAAATTACTGGGGTTTTTTACACAAGAAAACTTTTTTACGGGGAAATAAAAAGAATATGTGGTAAAGACTGTTCCAAAAAAGTGGGTCCCTAAATGTTTAATAATAAATAAATTTTATATAAATTTGTATACATTGTATTTTTTATTTTCCGACAATTACCCCATGTCATGTAATTTTTAGCTTTAATATCATAATAGCCATTACATTAAACAAAATATAATAGTAGAATAAAGGCAATAAAACTGTCAAAAAAAAAATAGAAACCCTCCAACGTTAATGCAATTGCTGCATGCACTTTCAGGTTGGGGGCAAAATGCCAAATCATACCGTTATTTATCTTTTTTATGAATAGTAGAAATTATTTTGCTACAAAAGAAATGACCAAACGAAATTTTATTTATAAGATTAATAAAAATAAAGAATCCGTGGTTCAAAATATTTGTTGTCAGAAAACTCATTTTGCTTCAAAAATTGTTTATATAAGTCTATCTCTCTTAAAAATCCCTGCATAGCCATAGCTAGACATTCTGTGGGAAAAAGGATAACATTTTTCGATACTAAATGTTTAATAAAAAAATTAAAAAAAAAATTTTTTTAATAAAAACATCACTTACTTTTCAGCCTCTTCATTCACGTCTATCATTTTTCTTCTTCTCATCCTCTCTTGTATTGACTCAAAATTTTGTACAAGTCTGATTTTGCACATGTCGGTACCAAGTAATTACGCAAGAAATAACTGACTAGGAAACATTGGGTGAACAATTCTGCAAGAGTGACAGCACATCATTGGGCGGGTTTATTTTTTTTAATGCTCAACCATATCCAAGAACCGGCGTAGCTTCTAAAATCGTTGTATTTTTCTATCCATGCAACTCTGGGGAGGTATTTTTGAAAGGATTCCAAGGCTCATTTTTCCTATAAAAGACTGATTGTTTGCAGGGTTGATGAATATATGAATTGCGTCCTTAAAAGGGGGGAAAATTATATTTATAGTGCCCCTTTTCGTGCAGAACAACGAACAACGAATAGCGCAAATCGTTTTGTCTATCTCCCCCAAAAAATATTACCCCAAAACTCTTCTAAACCATCCATTTTTTTCTATTAAAATTTTTCTTCGAAATTGGGGAAACTGAATGTTATGGGTACCTAGATGTATTGACAACGTCCCAAACCCTTTTTATCTAGCAAAAAACGATACTAGAATTTCTTCATGCAAATCACGCGACAGGAGCGGGATATGAAAATTTTGTTTTATTTGTGACGACACGGATGTCGCCATATTATCCCCTTCCATTCGCCATCAAACAACCAAAGTAATCTACACTGTTTTCACTATGTCCCAAGGAGCCTTGTGGCAGAACCTATGCCTGTGTCAAAGCTTTTGTACATCGCAAGGCTCTTCGGGGCACGGGGGTTTCTTTATGGGTTTTAAGTGTTTTAAACCAAATGTTTACTATGTCGACGCGTTTTTTTTTGATGAATGTAATTATGACAAGATATAAAAATAAATTAAAAAAATACATGAATAAGTCAAAAAAAAATAAACATTGTTAGTGTTTGTCTGCAATTAAAAAATAACCTTGTGCCTATTTTGTTCAAAAAATCTCTTTCTTACAAAAGGAACTCTTCAAAGGCGAAAATTTTGAAGACTGAAAATCTTCATTTTACCTTTGGGGCAGAAACATGCAACCACTTCTCGGATCCGCATTATCTTGATGGGTTTTTACATTTAGCGCTTTTGAAAGGGAAAAAGGGAAAAATGCTGCACAAAATAATGTTTTTAAGTCCCTCTGTGCAATTCTACGAGCCGAGTCATTGCTCTACTCTGAAAATGTGAATTCCCAAAAAATGTTGTGTAGAAGAGTTTGTGTATAAACTTTTGAAGGAAAGCATAACAAAAATGACAAATTAGCGCTATTCGTTGTTCTGCACGAAAAGGGGGAAACCCTAGATCTACCTTTTTCCTCCTTGTAATACGCCTTCAAAAAACATAAACTGCAAACTATCAGTCAGATATATGGGAAAAGACCTTTGGGAAACCTTTCCAGAATAAATCCTCCAGATTACATGGGAAGAAAAACCATTTCTGAAGCCGCGCCGGTTCATTTTTTACTAAAATAGCCCTTATATTAAAAAATTTTGAAGAAAATGAGTTCCTGCAAACGCATACGTGAACAAACTGTCTTCTTTATTTATTAATTATCTTAAAAAAATTTGGTTTTGCGTAATTTCTTTTGTGGCAACAATAAATTTCTAATTAATTAATTAATTAAAATCAGCCCTATTCCAACTAGGGCGGGTAGGGGGGGGGACGTTCCCCACATCTTGCTCCCCGGGGTTACATGGGGTAGCTATGCCTGACCTTCTCCCCATAACTATTATTCCCTGCATCAAACTTTTTTCCCCGTCATGCTTCTTCCCAGGGGCCTCCCCAGTTTTTGCCAATTTTTTCGTTTTCCCGTTCATTTTCCCGGTTATTCTTTCCCAAACTGCATTTCTCCTTTTGAAAACCATTGCTATAATGTCTTCCCATCTCAGTCGGGGCCCCCCTCTTTTTCTCTTTAGTTTTTCCTGCGTCTTTTTCCTATTGCATCTTCGGAAACCTTCCTTTTGCATCCCCTTCTTGTCCAAACCCCCTCACCTTTCTTTCCCTACTTAAAGTTTTTAAATCTTACCTTTTGTTCTTTTCCCTTTTCTTCGTGCTCCTCACTTAAAACAATCTTCGTAACTCCCAATTTCCTCCTTAAAAATTGCAATTTCCCCAGCTTTAATTTGTCTTTCTTTTTAACCCCCAAATGGCCTTGTCACTCACCATATGTGAGTACCGGGACAAATATGCTTTGTATATTAAAAATTTTAAAAAAAATTGTCAAAAAACGTAAGAACGGTAGGATTTATCATTATGCACTCGGCCTTGAAACGCATGCAGCAAACTGCTTTACTGTTTGGAGGGTTCTATTTTTTTTTTGACGTTATTTTTCCTTTTTGTCTACTATTGATGTAATGACTTAAAACTAAACATGTCATGTTCATGGTGTAATTGTGACAAATGTACAATAATAAATACGTATATAAATATTTATTTACATTATACATTTGGGGGCCCCCTTTTTTTGGGAAAAGTCTATACCTAACATTCTTTATATTTCCCTGTAACAAAGCTTTTTTCTTATGTAAGATACCTAAATGTTTTTAAAGCTTAAAAGCTTTCTTAAAATAAGTAATTTACATTGAAGTGGGAAAGGGGTAAAAAATATTGAGTGTCACACCTGTGACATACGTTTTTTCAGGAATACAACTATTTGTACAGCCTAATCGAAAAAAAGGGATCACTATAGGTTTTTTTTACCCCCGCTAGGTGATAATTATATCTAACATACAACTAAAAACATATCCACTGGACAATTTCTTTGCAAACCGTCAATTTCTAAAAATATGAAATGGGGACCCTCTTTTGGAAACTACTGTACTTTTTTGTTTGAATTACATTTTATTCCCTAATCATTATTTGCTTTAATTACGTTCAAGATGAAAAAAAAATGACCCCTAACCCCTTTTTTAATTAAAGGAAATTTACATGTATAGTACTTTTTTTTCCCACTCGGGTGCCGCGCCAGCTTTGGGTATTTTATTTTTACAGTGTATCTGAATTTTTTAAAATGGCAAATTAAAGATAGCCATTTTGTTCCCAAACATCTTAATTTTTTTTGAGCATTTAAATAATCATTTTTGAAAAAACCTCCCTTTGCCATTGTTCGAGCCGAGGTGCTAAACCCGAAAAATGTGTATATTTTTTTTGATCTGAACTTCCCCAATTTTTTTTGACGTAGGCTGAAGGGGGCATGCAATAAGTACGATGGCGGGATGTTAACCCACCGCGAGAGAGAAAGGGTAAAACTCGATTTGGAAAATTTTTAGTAGAAATTAAAAATCCTGGAAGGCAATCGAACCAAGGACTGCAGCCGGAATCCGTCGTTTATTCCAAAGACGACGGGGCGGCGGCTACACACTTGAAATACGTACAGTGAGGCAATGTCCGCTGAGACGGACACGTGCTTTGCGAGGTCGAGCGAGAAAAGTTGAGACGAAAAACGAATTTTGCACTTCATCGAGTGAAGGCAGAGGAGAACTGAGTTGAAAAGATCTTGCATAAGTCGAACGCGAGAAAACCAGGAAAGGAGCCCCTGATGGCAAAATTCAAACAGGTGAAAAACAATATTGAAACTTATAATACGAAACAAAAAATCCCAATAGCTAAGAGAAAATATAACTCCCAACAATACGCCGGAAATCGCGCGAACTACCCCCACCTAAATGGATTTTTTTTAGATAGGACCAAGAAAAATAACAAAAAAAACTACCTATAGACCGACCCAAAAACGAATAACAAGAAGAGGGAGGATACCAATTTTTTCCCGGGAGGGGTAACACTCCTTTGGGAGTCCGAACGGACGCCACTCTGATGACGTTGTCTTTGCCAGGGCACACTTGTACCCCCGGCCTGGGCCAAAGACAAAGGATGGTACGGGTTCCACACGAAGACCAGTCACCGACCTTGGTTGGGGGCACGCGCGCACCCCTTTCCCCAACTGCATCTGCGTGTGCAATACTCAGAGGACCAACGTGCCCAAAAACGTTGATGCAGTTGACGGATTTGAAGCCAACGAAAAGGGTAGGGGCATTCTCGACACAGCAACTTCGGGAGGTCGAGAAGCGGGTCCGATAAACAAATGGGGGCGGGAGAGAGGTAATCGGGCCATCCGGGGGTCGACAAATGGCCAAACGGACGACTATTAAACACGGTTTCGATGCGTAAAAACGGGGTGGATATCCTCAAAATTTAGGGGGGAGCCCTTTAATTAGTCATCGGAGTCTTGGCGGATTTTCCCCCCGGCTTCCCCAAAGTCCACCGAAATTAGGAGCGTAGGGGGGGTTTAAAATCCCACCTAACTTACGTATGCAAGCTTGTCCGCGATGGCGGTCCAGCTGCCTGAGAGAATCGTAGATCTCGCGGAGCGAGCGCACACCTACGTAGTTAGGGCCACAGTCGAGAAAATGTGAGTGGGCCCCCACCCCGGGGCGAGAAACCACAAACAGCCAGGAAAGCTTCGTGGCGGTCAGAGACCACTAAAGATGCACGTTTTGGGTGGCCATGCAGACGGAGACTAAGACCCTTTTTACATGGAGGCTTTTACGGCGGGGACTCGTCTTCACTAAAATGGGCCAGCGTAGTCTGTGCCCACGGGGAAACCCCGCGAAGGCTTAACGCGGGGTTTTCAGGCAGATTAGCCTAATTGGCTGATTAGGCGGGCGGGGAATTTGAAACGGGTTTAGCAGCGAAAAATGCGTTCCGTAAAAAAACCACCAGAGAGATAACCCAAATACATCTGCTGAATAAGCTTGCCAGTGCGGGGGCCAGAGTGCAAGGGGGGAGAGAGGGAAGGGGCATCACAAAAGAGCGGAAAAATCGCTTCCTTGGGAAGCAGGGGGGATCGACTTCCCCCCGGGAGAGAAGAATAATAACCCTCCCGCCCACCCTGACAAACCCCGGAGTCAATGAGGGCTTGAGGGTGGCGATGCGGGGGGTCACAACGAGTGTTTAGCCTTGCTTGACTCATCAGCGAAGTACTGCGCTGATGATCGCACGAACAGGTGCATGCGTCCTCAAATCGGACGGGAGAGGGAAAAAACCAAAGGGGGGGGTGCAAGGTTACTTCGACGAGCAAGCAAATCGGGAAAAGCGTCCCACGTGACCGAACACGCCTTGGTTTCAAGAGCGAGAGAAATCTGCATTTTGCAAGCAGGGGTCATGACGGGATCATGATTTTATCAGCACCGTGGGAGACGTTTCACTCGGGCAAGTCGGGCTGGGTTCAACCAAAGGGCCGAGCGAGACCACGTGGGGGGGAGAACGCATGAAGGGGAACCAAGAACCATATGGGGTGGTTCAACAGGCCCCGGGGACCCCCCCAAGGGGGGGAAAATGGGCGGGGTTCCTTCAGAACTAAAATGACCCAATTCGGGGAAAGTGGTCTGGTATTTCGACAAACCTTTGGCGACGAATGTTTCACTGGTGCGGGGGGGTACTGACCCAAAGCACCATAGTGGAGTCAGTGTATAGCAACCTGTTTCTATGTGCAAGGGCTCGAAGGGGGTAGGGTGTTTTTAAAAGCACCCTAGCAAAAACAATGCTCCACTGAGTTCCAATTTGGGGCACAGTGGCACTTGGCGGGCGCGACCTTTGCCCCTGGCTCTCAACTCTGACTGAGATTGCGACACGTCTCAAGGGCAAGTAAAGAGTAGCAGCAAGGCCTTCTGGGAGGCGTCGCAAAACCACAAGCCGGTAAGGGTGGCATCGTTCATGAAAAGGAGCCCGGGGAACATGAACTCACTAACTTGGGCACGTTTTCAAGGGCATGACCCAAGTCTGAGAGAGTGATTCCAAATGCTTCATCCCCTCCCGCGCAAGAGCCAGAGATTCTGCATAAAACACCTTCATCCAGGGACAAAGGGGGTTTAAAAACCCCGAGGGGGTCGAATATGCCGCGATTAGGAGATATAGACCGTTTGGTGCGAAACCTAAAAGGGGCAGGGTGGAAGCTGAGCAATCGGAACGGGGGTCCCCAACGCCCAAATTTTTTAAAATTTTGTTCGTCGTTGGAGAAACCAGGGGATTTTCTAAGGTCCTTGGGGAGGACAGAGCGTCGGAAACATTGCTAGCCCCTTGCACTCGATGCCTGCACACTGATGGTGCGCAACTCAGCACGAAGCGCGGGGGCTTCGTCAAGGTCCCCGGCGCCTGAAACTACTCATTATGTAATTTTTTTGAAGTAAGGGCGCGTGAAGCGAGGGGAAACTTAGCACCTTCGCCCACGACCAGTTGCTGCAACACCGTTGGGCCTGGAAGGAAAGGGGGAGTAAACCGGGGTCACTGTATTGAGCTCGTATCAACGACAGGAGAGTAGGGCTCAGGACGCCAAAATATTGCTGAAAGCACGATCGTTTGGTGCACAAGGATTTAGGGTACATCTGTCTCACGTCGCGCACGGGCTACGGATAAGTGCGAAAAGTGGTTAGAAAAGTGGGAAGGTCACTTTGAAGCTTAGGACCCTCGCGGACTGGTTGAGAGCGCTCCCCTTTTATCAGGAAGGAGGCGTTGAATACCACTCGCATTTAGTGGAAGCTTGTACCTTTTGTCCAAAGGTGGGGGGATTATGTACTCCGCAGGGCGAGAGGAAGGCTGCATGTGCAGTGAACAGCGTAAAACCTCATGAACTCAGATTATCATGAAAATAGATCACGCTTCGACACGCTCTAAAATGACAAATCTTGAGCGCGACGTCCGATTGTAGCCTGGCATGCGCAATCAGGCTTGAATGGGAGAGCGACCGAGTAGCGGCCAAGGGTCGCAGAATGAGTTTTAATAAGTGCTCTTTAACGAGGAACCATTGGGTCCAAGAGGGAGGTCGACTGACTTCTTCTGTTTCCCAGAAAAGACGGAGATGTGTTCCAACGGGGAGCTTTCACCGCGAGAAATGAGTAGGATGCTCAGGGGCTGGTTGGTAGGTGGGCCGGGCCTAAGATTACCCCAAACCAAAAAACCGTTTTGAAGTGCGGCAGGGTTTTCTGCCTACATCGTGTGCCGTTTTTCAAAAATGTCTGATAGAGATCGGCACCAATGAGGAAAACAAAGGCCCCGGGACATTTAAGCGATGTCAGGAGGTCAAGGTCATGATAGCGCTCTATGACGTCAGTGGAACGGAGGGTGTAGGGAAATTGCGGCTTTGGGGGGGGGAAACGGGGCTTGAATGTGGTTGCCCGGACCAAACTAAAATTACAATAAAATGGTTTATTTGTGACCCTAAGTTGGGGGTGGCTGGTTGATTTAACCCAAACGTTGACTAAAGACCTTGTGAAAAAGATTTGTGCCCGGATAAAAAACCGGGAAAGGGGTTTGCATGATCCCGTTTCCGGTCACTAAAAAGGGGCGCGAGTGCCCAGAGAAGTTTGGATATGGGGGCCCAAGCCTGGATGCATACAGACGGGGCGCTGAAGTTTGGTGAAAATACGTGGGAACGGAGCGGATTTTAGAAGAACATGAAGATGTTTAGACTTTACCCACAAACAAGATTTGTGGGGAAATGATTGGAAAAAAACGAGGGGGCAAACCCAAAATTAAAAAGGTTTTTAAAAGGGAGCGTGCAAAACGTTGGGTCCCCCCCCCCCCCGGGTTAAACCCGGAAAAATGCCCTTACAAATTTTTTGGGAAAGCCTTACATCTGGACGCGGACAAGTTTGAAGAGGTTATTACAAAATAGTTTACTTTGGGGCCGCTGCCCAATGTTTTCGGGGAGGTGACAAAAAACAAGGGGTTTATTCCTTTAAGGAGAGAACTTTTTACGGTAGTAAAGAACTTTTTCCCGACCAATATATGTTCTGATTGGTCCTCGGAAAAAGTTGCGATTTGAAAACGGGGGTTGAAAATTGTTTTGTCTTTTTTCAAAAAATTTTGGGATACCATCGGTTCTAATGCCAAAAATAACATAAGAAATACCAAATCAATATTAACTTTCAAAATTTACAATTCATTTTTTTAGAAAACCTTTGAAGACCAAGGGCGTTTTTTTTTAAAAAAATCTAAAAATCTTGTGACATAAAAACCCATTAATCCCCTTTTTATAAAAAATTAGATTTTCAAAAACGAGGGGTAATTTTCCGTTATTTAAAACTCTGAGATGAGGCCAAAGAGTTTCAGACAAGAATTGTTAATATGTAACTTTTGAACTTACTTAATTATTTATTATCATCATTGAGATTTGAAAAAAGAATAGAATTCGGGCCTTTTCAAATGTCTCCCCTTTTAACTTGGGAGATCTATACTGGCAATGCAAAGATGGTTGAATGAGGCGGACAGAGGGCCATTGAGTCCAAAAAGGGGGTGATTTAATTTTCAACCGTATTTTAACGAAACTTACAAGCAAAGAAAAGCGTTTCAAAACTTCTTGACTTTGTCCCTTTTTGATCGATTTAGGGGGAAGAAATACTTGGGTGTTGAGTTCGGGAATAGCATTTGGATTTCGCGGAACTCAGATTCCATGAGACAAATGATCAACAGGGGCCTAAATGCCTCGCTTGATCGGGTTTTATTTTTTCGAACGCATTGTATTCGCTGAACGGACGCGAATATAAACTCGCGTCGACAACTAAATTTTTCTCTGAGCTTTCAATCCTTTTTCCCTGTGAACGGAGTTACAAGTATCAACAATAAGAGGGAAAAAACTAAAGACAATTACCTGAATAGCGCAAACAAAAAAACCGAGAGCGGAAAAATAAACACTCAAAACCGTGTGTGTAGTGCTGACCAGCAAGGACTAAAACCCTTTAATGAGAAACTATTTGCGAAAAATCGGAAAATCACCGGGGGGATCCGTTTCCGGAGGACCCTGTTTTTCGGCCGAGGTTGCCAAAACCCGAAAAATGGACGTAATTTTTTTGATCTGAAAATTACCCCCGAACTTGACGAAAGGCTGAAAGGGGGCATGCAGAGGAAAGTAGGGTGGGCGGGGTGTTTAAACCCCCGCAGAAGGAACAAAGGGATAGAAACTCGAGTTTGGATATTATAGAATTAAAAAGAATGCCTGGAAGGAATGAACCAAAGGCTGCAGTCGGAAAAACCTCGTTGTATTTCCAAACGGACGCGGCAGGCGGTTACAACCCTTTTAAATACTACAGTGAGTGATGTCCCTGAGAGCGGACCGTGGGTTGCGAGGTGGCGAGCGAGAAAATTGAAAAAGGAAAAAACAACTTTTTCACTCTGAGTGAAAAGGGGGGAAAATGAGTTGACAAATTCTTCAAAGCGAAACCCCAGAAAACCAGGGGAAAAAACTCTTTTATAGGGAGAAATTCAAAACGGGAAACATATGTCAACTTAGAATACAAAAAAGAAATAAGTAAGAGAGAAAAATAAACCCCCCCAACAATTTGGGGGGAAATCGCCGGGAACACCAAAAGAAAGCATGGTATTTTAAAAAAAACGCATCTGAGTCTATTTGATTGAAAAAAAAAGTTTTTATTATTTTGGACGTATAAAAATACCTATAAAAACATGATTAAAGGTGAAAACTGGACATAACGATGAGTCTTAATGCTTTAAACAAAAAATTTAAAATTTTATTTCCTTCAAAAAAAAAGACTCGGGCTTTCAAAAGTCCGACCCATGAAGGGGAAAAAATTTGGGGTTTAAACAAAACTTAAAAAGATAGCGTGGGTGTTGGGAATCGAATGGTATATGTGAACCTTTGCCACTCCGATTGAGACAAATTCTCGATTTGGGGGGCTACGGAAAGACTTGGGGGTTTTTTGACTTTAGCCAAAAAAATTTGTTCATTTAATCTTACTCTTAAATTTAAGTGCTACCTACATTTTACTAAAAAATTTTCCCCACCCCTTATTTAAATTTTTTTTTTTGTTTATTTAATAAAATTTTTATTTTTTTTTTTCTAGGTGGGGTTAAGTTTTTATATCTGGGCATCCGAAGCTCAAGAACCAAAATCATCCCTTTTTTACAGAACACTAAGACAAACTCTATCTTATTCAGCACATCTTTCTGAGTTGGGTACCGCGGTTCTTTTGTGCCCAAATCAAAGACTTTCACCGAAAATCTTTTTTTTAACTCACTGTTCAAACGAATGTGGAAAATTCCTGTAATAACTGAACATATAAAAATGAACAAAATATGTTTGCCAGCCCTTATTGCGACATGTGGAGAGTCTTTACAGAGAAGGAAAGGTTAGACACCCCACAAGGTCAGTGTGGGAAACGATTTGCTTGCCCCAAAACGGGAAACGGTTTTTTCCCTTTAAAAAAAAATTTTAAACCCCTCCATAAAGCTAGTGTGGCAAGGATTTGAATGTCCAAATGCAAAAACACTTTACATGTAAAGTAAATTTTGTATCCCATGTCCAAAAATTAAATTTGGGAAAAAG
>JAMZAV010014373.1:0-13376 GCA_024449915.1 Sweltsa coloradensis
TTGTGCTTATGTATATCAATTTACATTATTTAAATAATTCTTTACACTGAATGGAAACACGCATTTTACTTAATATTGACCTGGCATTTTCACATATCCTTCCATATGGCTAGCATCAAAAGGTTAATATTTGTAGTTTAAACAATATTTACTAACATAAAATAGCTAGTAATTAAGTTTAATCTATGGCAATAATAAATCAATCATTTTTGCTGTTCATACAATGTTTTTAATTGCAACAATTGTACATTCAAAACATAGTAGCACAATTGTGAGTGCTGGGACTCATCTCTGTAGTTATTGAATGAACACTAACCCTACTTTTTTGTTTACTTCACTGCAGAATCGCATTTAGTTGTACAAATATGACTTAAAAACGGTGTAATTTTAAATTACAGTCCGAGATCAACTGCGGAAATTTATGACCTGCTTGAAAATTCGGACATCGAAGATTTTTCAAGTGACGACGATTTGGATGCTACGTACACACAACCAAATGGTGTTGGAGATGATGATAGTCAGGACTTTTCTGATGACAATTTATCCAGTGGCGATGATGAAGGTCTCGTAGACCTTCAAATACTAGACCCTCGGCCAGGCCTACCAGCACAGGCTGCCGTTCAAGCCCCTAGGCCTAGGCCTCCCCAAAATTTCACTTGGAGAAGTGACACATTCCCAGAGAAAGACAGCACCATTCCTGATGTACCTCCCAGCAAACACAAGCGTGCGGGGAGACACCGGTATTGGTCCGGGCACTCTGGGATCCGTGCGGGCTACGGGCTGCGTCGGGTGCTTAGCTCAGGGCGTCGTGCGGGGCCCGGCCGGGCAAATTTTGGATATATAGCTGACCTTGCCCGTTAGCTACCCGGCCGTAGCCTGTACAAGCCCCGTGAATGTATTTCTTCGTTCCACCCAGCCATTAACCGTACGGGCCCATGCAATGTAACTGTTCCATTAGCTGCCCTGCACACTAACCAAGACACAAAATGAATTATGTTCTTGTTTAACAACTCGTTGGTGTATTCCTCTACAATAAATTTTTAGATGAGCGTAGCGAGTGAAGCAAAGATTCCATTTCACTACACTGGAGAAAAAAATCCGGAATGTTTAGTTTTTTTGGGGGGTTTTGTATTTTTGGCTGTTTGTTAACACGATTCCGGCTAAACCGATACTCCAATTGTGATGAAATTTTGTGGTGGCCTTTGAAATCTCTGAACTTAGACCTGCCACGTTTTTTAGCTCAATCGAAAAATTATTTCTTATGAAAATCGCAATTTTACGATTTTTTCGATTTTGAAAATTTCTTCGACTAATAACACCTTCATGCTTTATTCGATTGAAATGATTCTTTTACTGAACCTTTATTTTATGAATTGATATATTCGTGTGAAATTTGAGCACAATCAAAAAATTATTTCTCATAATTATTGCAATTTTATGATTTGTGATTTTTTATTTCTTCGACTTATAACACGTACATGCTTTATCTGAATGTAATAATTTTTTCACAGAACCTTAATTTTATAAATTAATATATTCGTGTGAAATTTGAACGTAATCGAATAATTATATGTTATGAAAATCGCAAGTTTACGCTTTTTTCGTTTTTAAACAATTACGCTCAACCAACAACGCGCCTGAAAAAGCGTTTGCGAAGCTTCCTGGTAATTATCATTGCTTACAATATAATAGCTTTTGGCCTGCTTTCATTTTTTCTTGTAATACAGTTTTTTTTTAAGAAAATGCAACACTGTATACTATAACTTTTTACCAACTGAAACAAAAAGATATGAACATCTCTAATAAAGTCATATAATTTTGGTTGCATAAACCAATAGAATAAGTACCGTTATCTTATGGACGTATCATTCAGCATCGCATCGAACAGCATATACTTTATTTATGCATATGTACCCGCCTCGGCCTATATCAACTACAGGAACAAAATTTCGAACATGCGCTTCAAAACAGAAACGGCTTGGAATAGCATCATAATTTAGAGCACCCATTTAAAAAATAAACTGTATACCATTTGTGTAATATATTGAACACTATTCAAACACATCCAAAATAGATAAAAGGCGATACTGATGGGCCACAGAGCAAGCGCACAATTGGATGAGCGTAGCGAGCGAAGCGAAGATTCCATTTCACTACACTGGAGAAAAAAATCCGGAATAGGGAACCTAAGTGGGCGTTGTCCGGTTCTCTCCGGTCAGCGTGGTATAGGCGATTAACCCGTGCTAAATGTTTCGTAAGCGATAGCGCGAGAACCAGACCACGGACCGGAATTATATTCATACTGTAAGAAAATATAATCCTTCCTCTTTGCGTGGATATACATAACTCTGCTCTATCACAAATATTAATTACATTTGTTTTGAGTTGAAGTGAACTCTACATTTACACTGTTGCCAAACCTTCCAAACTGCTCATGAAAAAGCACGTAAAAACATTTTGTCCGTAGCATCAGCATAACATTTGGTATCCGACTTGCTTTGTGGCTACTGTGAGGTCACTGGGTTGTACAAGATTATACATTACTAATAAAATATCCTTTAATGTGCCAACAAAATCTTGAATGCGAAGTACATTTAGCAACCATGGACAGGCGCGTGGTATGCGAGGATGCCACAGCTGCACACAACGTGGCTGCGTCTCGCTTAGGTTGCCGCTCAGACCGAGTACATTTGCGACAGCGCGCAAACATGGGTCAATTTAACTCATAATAGTTTGAATTTAGGAAGTTTCATCGAGCAAAGTAGAATGCCATCATCTTCATCACAAAATCATGCATCTTGCGATGGTATTGGTTTAGATTTCTTTTGCGCGAGTCAAAAGATACGGCGAGTTACATTTTCGTACCATGCTAATTCTTATGGGCGCTGAGACCAGAGAGAACCAATTTCCTTCCCGCCTTCAAAACTTAGGTTCCCTATGTATGTTTTCTTTCTTTCTGTATTTTTGTCTGACTGTTAGCACGATTCCGGCTAAACCGATTCTCCAATTGCGATGAAATTTTCTGGAGACCTTCGAAATCTCTGAACTTAGAACTGCCACGTTTTTTAGCTCAATCGAAAAATTATTTCTTATGAAAATCGCAATTTTACGATTTTTTCTATTTTTAAAATTTCCTCGACTTATAACACCTACATGCTTTATCCGATTGTAATGATTTTTTTTACAGAACCTTAATTTTATGAATTTATTTATTCGTGTGAAATAAGAGCGCAATCAGAAAATTATATCTCATGATAATGGAAATTTTACGACTTTTTTATTTATTTTTTAATTTCTTCGACTTATAACATCTATATGCTTTATCCGACTGTTATCATTTTTTACAGAAGCTTAATTTTATGAATTAATATAATGGGCCCATAATTAGCGTAATTGAATAATTATTTCATATGAAAATCGCAATTTTATGCTTTTTACGTTTTTTAAACAATTACGCCCATCCAACAATGCGCCTGAAAAAGCGTTTGCGAAGCTTCCTAGTTACTACAATTCAGTCAAGTCGATTTGCTGTTGTATCTATAGGTGGTTATTCCCTCCAAGCATCAAGTTCTTCCGTGGCCCAATGGTTAACGGCTTGGCTTACAGATGGAGAGGCGCGCTGCTGGATCGAGTTCGAGACACTTACACTTGAAATTTTATAACAACTTGCAATTTATATGTGTTAAATATCCACCTACAGGCAATCGACTGATGTCACAGCTTGAGACAATATAGCTATATAAAACTGATATTTTATCAATCAAACTTTTTATTTTAGGTTTTACATTTAGCTCACAGATCGCGCTACGGATGCTACGTTAGATATTGTCAATGGACGGGCATAGGCAGGGGACCGGCCGGGGACCGTGCGGGCGTGGACAGGGTGAGAGTGTACGGTTAACGGCCGGGCACCGGCCGGGCATCAAGCGGTTTATAAACAACGGGGCACGCACGGGCTATGGCCGGGGCAGCTACTGGTAGCCCGTGCGGTCCCCCGTCACGGCCGAGGGGACACTCCTAGGCGGGACCCGTACGGGCAGCCCGGCCGGGGCCCCGTACGAGCAGCCCGAGCGGGCACCGGCCGGTACATCACATTTGTGTTTGCTGGGCTGTTGAAGTACCTGTGGTAAGGACACCATTGGCCTATTTTGAGGATTATTTCCCTGAAGATTTTTTTGAAACGGCAGCGTTGTATACTAACATGTATGCGCTAGCCAAATCGGGCAAAGAACTCAAAACTGATGCTACGGAAATTAAAAAAATGTTTGGCATGCACATAGTAATGGGCTGCATTTCATTCCCTAAGATTAGAATGTATTGGCAAACTAATTTAGATATTGGTTTAATTGCAAGAGTTATGCCGAGGGACCACTTTTTTAAGTTGCGTACCTTTCTCCACTTTGTGGACACCGAAAACACGGCAGACGAAATTAAAACCACTAACAAGCTTTGGAAGGTTCCATTGATTCCGTAAGGAATCGCTGCCTTAAACTACCACGCACAGCAAAGAATTATTCAATAGACGATTATTAGCCAGTCGGCTTCTGGGGATACGGCACCATCGGACAAAGACAATGACCCGAAAACCGTACACCGAGCTGAACCTTCATCTTCAGACCCCGAAAAAAGGTCTAGTAATATCAGATTTAAGATAAACCAGGGGACTGACTGAAAAATCTAGACCATCTCTTGTTGAGTTCCCTTAGGGGTGACCCTGAGCAATAAGGACCGCAGGCCGAAGACCTGATTGCCAGGTTCACCAACATCCTACGGGAAATTGGATCTTATTACGAGAAACCAAAACGGACAAGCTGACAGAGCAAAGGTAACCAAGCAAATAACAGCAGGGGAAAGGCAAGGGGTGGACCAGAGAAGAATTCTAACTACAAAACGCCAGGGACTAAGGGTCGCCAAAACAGTATCCAGCTAAAGCGTACATAATCCGTGATTAAGCAGGAGATGTACAAGACGGCCTCATCATCGGCAACCGAACAATCCAATGCACTGCGGAAAAGAAAACCCCACCTGCGAAAGACGTCAAAGAGCTCTAAACGAGCCTAAGGGTAGGGGCAAGGACAGGTACAATGACGGAGTAATATAAACGACTCCCCTAGTTCGAGCCCACTCACCAAGATGGCTAAGGGCCATTTGAAAGTCTATCGGCCACCGGCCGTAAGTTATATTATTTGTACATTGACACTAATGTTACGAAACCAGTAAAAGAGGCGGCATTCAATAATTAATTTAATATTTAATTCCACCAGGTCAAAAAGGATAGGTGTGATCACTGCAAGAAATGAAATCTGTAGAAAACAATGTAACTGAAGAGCACGAAATCATATTTACAGTACATATGAACAAGAGGTAGTGAAAAGGATTGGATTGGATATTGCTTTACGTCTCATATTTATGCAACTTGGCTAATCGAGACGAAGGGAGGGACGTAAGGGATAACGCGGGGGGACAAGGGGTGGACAGGCCTGTGCTGGTCAGAACCAGCCACAAGCATTTGGGGAGGGCAGGGGTTCCCCCACGTCGTGGTCGTCTCCGTCTGTGTCATCATCCGTCCGTGTTGTCTTTGTCGTCGCCGTCGGGGAGGTAGTCAAAGGGAAGGTGTTCCCTGACGACGACCCAGAGCTCGCACATTAGTTTCAGGGAGATAAACTCCCCTAATCACGGGCCATACCACGAGAAGGTTGCGAGTTGGAGTGGAGGAGATAACAATACGAGCTTTGTACAAGAAAGTTGATGTTAATTACAAGTCAGTGGCTGAAGTCTGTTTTGAACCCTACCCTACCTTGAGCAAACAATATTTTTTAAAGAAAATTGAAGTGCTATAATTTAACAAGGCACTGTTCCCTTCATACAAGGCCTACAATGTGCTCGCAAAACTAGCACTTTCGGAACATCAACCTAACTGGATGTACGGAATGAACAGAAAGAGCCCAACACTGAGAAAACGAACGCTTCCCGACAAGCAGAGCAGATTGCAGAATACAGAACTAACAAATTTTTCCAGTCTAAACAGAACAGACAGTCGAGTTAACACAACGCTGCTATATGAGAAAACAGCAAAGACATGCTTAATAAAACACACCCACCTATAACAGAAGCTAACTCCTTACACTGTGGAGGCCCAGCAACAGCAGATAGAAGAGCAAAGACAAAACACGTCTGCCTGGGACAAGAACAACAAGCCAACTGCGAGCGCACTGCGCGCAGAAAGAGTCGAGGTGACAGTCAAAGGTAGCGGGGCGGCGAGGTCATATCGATGCTGCACGCAAGTGCGTTGAAGCTTTTAAAAATCGCGTTGGTGACGGTGCTACGAGCTCTTAGAAGTATAATTCATTAGTAGTGAGTTTATTTCTGTCAACCAGGAGACTAATCTAATTTGCGTGGATTCGAACAACACTCTAGAGGAAGGCCAATTCATAGATGGATCCCTGGGCGTTGTAAGTAGGCTTTGTATATTCTCACCAGTGCTCGCTCAATATGATGTACTGTTTGGATTGGATTGAATATTGCTTAACGTCTCATATTTGTGCAACTAGGCGAATCGAGACAAAGGGAGGGACGTAAGGGATGACGCGAGGGGACAAGGGGTGGACAGGCCAGTGCTGGTCAAAACCAGCCAAAAAGCATCTGGGGAGGCAGGTGATCCCCCGTCGTGGTCGTCTCCGTCTGTGTCATCATCCGTCCGTGTTGTCATTGTCATCGCCGTCGGGGTAGTCAAAAGGGGTCAAAAATCTTGTTTAATTTCACTCAATATAAATACGCCGAATCGAAACGAAACAAAATGTATTTGGAATCATATCATCCCTTTAATTTTGGGTTAGTTATTAAATGTATCCAAGGGTATTTGTCAAGGGAGTAAAATTTTTGGATTCACATTTGTGGTGCGCCACTGGGCCGAGTGGGCCGTAAAGGGCCATCCGCCCTCCATGGTGTTGCATGAGGGGGGGGGGTGTGATGTGAAGGCTGGTGGCTGTGGATGTCCAAGGGATGGGGCGCTAGTCGAGACTAGCCAGTAGGATAGTGGGGACTCGTTGTGTGTACTCTGAGATCGAGCGCAGTAGGCCTCTTTCTATCATTTGTGTTTGTTTTTCGTAGTTTGACCACGGTATGGCAAACCCCAACTAGTGTGTTAAGCTTATTAGTAAGTAATTGTGTTTGCATGTTTGTTGCCGTCCGCCTAATTAAAGCTAATCATTTCTTTATATCCTCTATTTCGTTTTGCATAATATCTTTATAAGTGTGATTCCCCCGGGACCACAACCCCTTCCGTGTTTGTGAGTGAGTTCCCCACGTCCAACTGGCGTCCCAACGAGTGGGCGACAACCAACAAAAAAACATCTCGAACAGTGTAGTTTGTATTTTTGGGTTTAGTGTTTACCGTAGTAATTAGGATTTAAGTGACAATCAGACTAAAAAAAAATAAAAATGTCGAAAGGAAAGTTCGAGGGAAAGCTCTCCGGCCCTCAAACTAGGAGATGTATACGACCTATTTCAGGAGGGGATGAAGAGCTTATCGTCGGAAATAACAAGTAGGTTGGAGGAGGTTGTAGGCTCTATGCAAAAACCTGCAAACAGGGTGCGGGCCGTGGAAGAGAACCGGGACCGCGGGCCAAGCCAGCGCCAGCGCTGGGGGAAAGTGACCGGTGGCCTAGGGGGTTGAATGGAGACAGAGGGGTCGGCGCCTAAATTCTGCAGAGCAGCAGTGGCGTAGCGCCGGGGTCAACGCTACACGAACGCGAAGGCGCACCGTCGGGCGTAAAACCGTCGCGACCACCCGACCAGTGGCGACACGTGGACGTTGCCGTATCCACGCGGGCGTGAGGACACTCCAGTGGGCGTAACCCGCGTGACCATCCGACCAGTGGCGACGAGTGGCCGTTCCGTTCCTCATAGGCGTGAGGACACTCCAGTGGGCGTAACCCGACGGGGACCATCCGACCAGTGGCGACGAGTGGCAGTCGTCGTATCCTCGTGGACGCGAGGGCACATGGTGGGCGTAACCCATCGGGCACTCAGTGGCGATAGATGGGGTGTTCAGTACTCTCACGGGCGTGAAGAAAGGATCTTCGGGTCCAGTGGCGGGCAGATGGGGCCGTTTCCAGTAGGGCCCCAAGGGGGCCAACCATCACCGCTGGCCAGGGGACAGCACTACATCAGGGCACGCCTCGTAGCTGGCGAAAATAGAGGAGAATCTGCTCACGCACCCCCTTCACTTGAGCGCGGCTGGGGTCTGACGAGCGGAGTCGGACACTATCCCCGACGGCCGCCGATGGGCCCCCCTCAGGTAAGCTACCAGGGGAAACCCTCCCTCGTTCAAGGGAAGGGAGAAATACATCCGGTGGATTTTATCCAGAACCTGGACAATTACATCACCAGGTTTGACCTGACTGGCAGCCAGCAGCTGAGTGTTGCTATGCGAGCCTGGAGTCGTCTGCAAAGTCGTGGCGATGGCATTCAAGTTCCTGTTCAATGACTACCAGTCGTTCCGACATTTTTTCCTTGATGAGTTTTGGGGCCGCGAAAAACAACGAGCAGCTTCGGGAGGAGCTGTTGTCGGATCCTACCGCCAGGTAAGCCGCCAATTCCAGAATGGCTGACTACTTCACAAAGCAAGTGGCCATTGCTCAACCCAAATTTCCCCCCACTTTCCGAGGCCGACCTAGTGGACTCTTGCCAGGCACTTCCCGATCCATGGGGAGAATGCCCTCACCGACGCGAGTGCCCGCAGTCTGCTACGGGCGCACCGTGTTCTCCAGCGCTATGACAACGAGAGTAGTCGTCCCCCAAGGACGGAGGGGACGGGGGGCATGCCGGGCCGCAGCACCGCGGCAGAGCCGGCACAAAAAACAGCGGTCCAATTGGCGCAATAGGGAGGGCTACCGTGGGGTACCCAGGGGTGCTAACCCTTTGAAAATCGTGGGTCTATCCCAGTACGTGCAGCAGCAGTCGATTCGGAGGAGCCCGGTGAGATAACACTAGATCACTCGCTCCGTGGCGAGGAGGATGTGTTGGCCTTAGTCAATCCCGAGTGGGGAAACGAAGTGAGCCCGCCTTACTAGATGTTCAGGGGCGGGCTATCACGGTGAACTCCTCCAATGTGCGGAAAGGTGGGAAGGGGAACAGACCTCTGGGGGGTCTGCAGGTCACCATGCTAGCGGTGGAGCTCTGTAATTCGGCGTCCCTGGCTTTGGTCGATACTGGGAGCGAGGTGTCTTGCATTTCAGATTCCGTGGGGGAAACTGTTTGACAGCTCTAGCTCCGGGCCTGCCGGTCTTCCCAGTGAGCGGTGGGGTGGATAGTTGGTGCGTTTGGCACAAAGAGCAAGCGTTTTAAAAGGGCAGGTTTTTGTCCCCGTGACCATAGCTGGCCTCCATCCACCAGCTGAAGCAGTGTTTTTTTGGTGGTGTCTGACCTGTCCCACTCGGTGATATTAGGGATTGACTGGCTGTTGAGGGTTCAGGCAAATATAGACCTTGAAGCGGGCATCTTGTCTCTAATGTTAGGAGGCAGTAAGCGGGTTGAGTGCTCTTTTTGGCGTACATGCCACGCCGAGGCTGTAGCCAGTTGCGGAGCTAGGTGTAAGGGTTTGTCAGCGGCGACCATTTGGTTCATACAACCTTGGGCCAGGCAAACCGTACTCAGAGGTAGGAGATGCCGCCCTACGCGAACAGGTGGACAAGTCACCTGTCCTTAGTGTCGACCAAAAGGACTCTTTGTTTTTGCTGCTACAGCGCCATCGGAAGGTGTTCTCAGACGTGGGCCCGGGGCCCCACGAACCTCTATGAACACCAGATCCGCCTGGTCGATGAGACCCTTTTAGGGTCAAGCCCTTTCCCCATCCGTTTGCCCACCGGGCTGCAGTGCAGGCGAAGATCGATGAGATGGAGAGGTGGGGGGTGATTGAGAGGTCCTCGACTCCCTACTTGAGTCCACTTGTCAGTATAATGAAGAAAGGGTGGGCGGTGTACGGGTTTGCCTGGATGCTCGGCGTCTGAACTCTGTTATGGTGGCTGACCACGAAAATCCTCAGAGTATGGAGGAGCTACTCCAGTGCTCCGGACCTGTTTGTTTCATGACATCCCTGGACCTCACGAGCTCGTACTGGCAGGTTCCTCTCAAAAAAAGAGTGTCGCAAGTTCACTGGTTTCATGGTGGGGGGTAAGGTCTACCAATACCGGGTGCTGTGCTTCGGAGATAAAACAGCAGTGGCCTCTTTCACGCGCGGTATGGATATCGTATTGGGGCCCGAGCTTGCCGAGTTCACTAAGGTGTACATAGATGATTTCCTTATCACGTCGCCCTCATTCGAGATACACCTTGAGCAAGTCGACAAGGTGCTCTCCCGCCTAGGTGAGGCAACTTAACAGTGAGCATCAAAAAGTCGGAGTTTGGGGGGGATCAGGTTCGGTTCTTGGGCCACATCCTGAGTACCAAGGGCGTCTAAACCCCGACCAGATAAGATTGCTGGGATCAGCAGTTCCTAGGCCAAGGAATCAGAAGCAGCTGAAGGCTTTCTTGGGGTCTGTGGGACGATCGTCGCTTTGTGCCAGCCTACGCGTCCCTGATAGCACCACTACTGTCTCTCCTGAGAAAAGGGTGTCCATGGCGGTGGGATGATGAGTTGGAGGATGTGTTCAGGTGCACGAAGGCTGCTTTCCTGCGACTCACCATGTTGCACCATCCAGACCAGGTCGCAGGTTCTTTGTCCAGACCGATAGCTCCCGGGGACGGCTTAGGGGCGGTGCTCTTCCAGAAGGATGATGTGGGGAACAGCTGTGTTGTGTCCCACGCAAGCCCCATCCTCCGGGGGCCCGAGGTTAATTATACGACCCCCGAAAGAGAAGCACTAGCAATCGTCTGGGCGTTGGAGAAGTGGCGGCTTTATCTGATAGGGGTTGAATTCACAATTCTGGAAATGACCCTTTAAAGCTCTCATCTTCATCCAGCGTTGCCGTTTACTCAGCGGGCGCCTCACCCGCTGGGTGCTTTTCCTTCAGCAGTTCGATTTCCGGATAGAACACTGCAAGGGCAGCGACAAAGTTTGTAGCGGACGGCTTTGTCCCGGTATCCTGTGAACGAACCTGGAGGGACTCCGGTTCAGGACCACGGGAGCCGGTACCATATTATCGCCCCTGTGTCACGAGTTTCTGGATGGCAGGCTGAGGCGGCGACTCACCCGCCTCTCTTCGTTGCAGCGGAGTGTTCCTACTTAGAAGGGGTCCGGGGCGCACTTAAAGGAGGGACAACGGTAGAGGGTTTCGTCCTACACGAAGATACCCTTTTCCATCTTGATGGTAGTGATGGAAGTTGGAAGGCCTGTGTACCGGATGAGCTCTCTGAAGAACTGGTTCGCTCCAATCACGTATCCGGCGGGCACTTTGGGGCCTCAAAGACCTTGGCCCCGCCTAAGGCGCCATTGGTGGTGGAGAAAGATGAGGGCCGCAAGTCCGAAGCTCGTAATGTCCTGTCACCAATGTCAGGTGACAAAGCACCCATGCAGACGTCTCCCCTAGTGAGATGCAGCCGATTGTTCCGAGCGGGCCTGATGATTTTTGTGGCTCTTGACATCTACGGTCGCTGCCAGTGGGAAGGGGGGGAGTGCGCTACTTGCTGGTGATCCTCAATGTTTACACAAAGTTCGTCGAGTTGTTCCCTCTGAAACGTGCCACTACTGCCATAATTCTAAACCGGCTAGTAAAAAGGGCTACTTCCCTAAGCATGGGAAACCTAGCCGTCTCTTATCGGGCCATGGGACCCAATTTACATCAAAGCGCTGGTCCGAGTGCTTACAGGAGCACCAGGTTGAGCCAATTTTCTCCTCTGTGCGCCACCCTCAAGCGAACCCCCCGGACGGGTGATGAGGGAACTGGGCCGCATGTTCCGACTCTGTTGCCACTCCCAGCACACCCCGGTGGCCCAACGTTGGGAGCAAAAATCGCCCAAAATGGATTAATTTGGCAGTACATGGGGTCTACTGGCTTCTCGCCTTGGGAGTTGCGTTATGGGGAGGCACCTTTAAAGTGGAAGGGTTTTTGGAGTTTCCAAGGGGAGAGCGCGGTCCAATGCCACGGGAGGCAAGCTGGTTTTGGCGCGGGAACGTCTGGTGAGCCGTGCGGAGAGAAGGAAGGCTCGAGGAAGCAGTCGGAGGGACAGGTTTGAAGAGGGGGGCGAGGGGCTCCTTAGGTCGAACCCAGTTTCTTCGGCGTCGGAAAAGGAGATTCGGAAATTTTTCTTGCTGTTCGATGGACCATACCAGGTCCAAAAAGGTGGTGGGCTCTAGTTGTTATCTCCTTGAGGACGTCGATACCGGCTCCGAACGGGGAATATTCCACGTGTCCCTGTTGCAGCCCTACCATAAGACGGCGCTCGACCCTTGAACAGCAACTGCCCGGACCGCTGTGAGCGGTGCCCGATCCTCGTGAAGACCAGCAGAACTCGGGATCGTCTCGACTGGGGGGGTCGTTGTGGTGCGCCACTGGCCGAGTGGGCCGTGAAGGCCATCCCCCTCCATGGTGTTGCATGGAGGGGGGGGGGTGTGATGTGAAGGCTGGTGGCTGTGGATGTCCAAGGGATGGGGCGCTAGTCGAGACTACCAGTAGGATAGTGAGGGACTCGTTGTGTTGTACTCTGAGATCGAGCGCCAGTAGGCCTCTTTCTATCATTTGTGTTTGTTTTTCGTAGTTTGACCACGGTAGTGGCAAACCCCAACTAGTGTGTTAAGCGTAGTACGTAAGTAATTGTGTTTGCAGTGTTTGTTGCCGTCCGCCTATTAAAGCTAATCATTTCTTTATATCCTCTATTTCGTTTTGCATAATATCTTTATAAGTGTGATTCCCCCCGGACCACAACCCCTTCCGTGTTTTGAGTGAGTTCACACGTCACATTTTAATTCCAAGCCTTCACTTTATAATAATTAGCTTAGGGCTAATAACAATTATTGTTATTAGCCTAAGCTTAAATTTAACAAGTAGCATAGTAAAGAGTAAGAGGGATATTTAGCCAATGCAAAATGTGTTTTGTTTTTAAATTAAATTATCATTAGACCGTAGGTCATAGAAACCCCCAGCCAAAAAATGCCTCACCGAAATTTAGAGGTGTGCTCTAATCGAAAGTTAATAAATCCCCTTTAAATGGAAAACTTAAAGAAAGGTGCAATAAAAACTGGCAACATCACCCACACCCGCCACACCTCCCAAATTTCAGGCATAGGTCAAACTCCTCAACGGTACCCGGGATCAATCATCTTTCATAAAAAAAAAACCCTTCACCAAGTTCGTTGGTTAATTTTTGGGATTTTAAAAAGGTTCTGCCCACAACAGGTTAAAATATAATTCCCAAAATTTTAATTTAAATTTCAAAAA
>JAMZAV010014374.1:0-14521 GCA_024449915.1 Sweltsa coloradensis
ATTGGGTAAAGTTTTCAATCGGTCCGCGTTTCGACCAATCGGGGGGGGCTACAACGTTCATTTTTTACATGGACTTTAAAGGTTTTTGTGTAAGGGTTTTTTGAAAGAAAAGTTAAAAAGTTGGGGGGGGAAGTTCCCAAATAAAGGTTTCAATAAAACCCTTATACAATTAAAAAAACAACAGTTACATTAATGTTGTGTCAAGTATATAGTTATTTGCAATGATCGACTACTCTTTAAAAAAAAGAATCTTTGGGCCCCAAAAAATATTTTACACCTATTTTTAAATTGGTAATTCCATAAAAATTAAATCAACTTTGATAAAATTTTATATTTTAAAAAAAATTTTGCATGGAACTTGAAAAAGTAAATGAGATCACACACAAAAACAAAAACTTGAAAAAACAGCCAAACCTTACACACTCAAAAAATGAGATCAAAAAAAGGGCCAAGCTCATTCTAACTTTCCCAATTTTGCGCTTCTTAATTTCATGAACTGGTCCCGAACAACATCCTTAAAAAAGCTACAAAAATAGAATTTGCATGTTATTACGTTTAAATTGATTAAAAAAAAAAACGGGATGACCTTTTTAGTTTAAATTAAAAATGCAAATTCTTTTTTTGCCAAGCTTTTAAAGGATGCTGTTACGGGACACTGCACTTTTTTATGAATTAAGAATGAGCTTGGCCCTTTTTTTAATTAATTTTTTTTGAGTGTGTAGGGTTTTGGGCGTATTTTTAAAATTTTTTTGTTATTTTCGTTTACCTTAAAGAAAAGCTCGTTTTTTTTTTGTTGTTTTTGTCTTTTGCTCTCTGCGAAAAAACCCTGTTGCGATCTTCATGAAATGTTGAGGGGAAAATTCGAAAACTTTAATTCGAATTGCTACGTTTTGGGGGCTTTTTTAAATATTTTAAAGTGATATTTTGGGGTTCCACTGGGCAAACGACACTTTTTGCGTAAAAGTAAAAACGTAAACGAAAAAAAATGTTTTTCTTAAAATTTAAAGTGGGTAATTTATGAAATTTATGTTTTTATTTAAAAAAAAAAAAAAAAAACGTCAGAAACCTTAAAAAATTTAAATGGTCAACTTTAAAAACTGATATCAACTTTGGTGGAAAAAGCATTCGCGAAGCGGTCGAGTTAATAATATCAACACCCTAGGGCAAAGTAACAAATAATCATAACCTTCATGAATGACTTAGTACAACCCCAAACCCCACGTACACACCACGGATTTTTATTACTAGACGCTTTGCAAAAGCTTTTTCCAGTCGGTTTTTTGGATGGTTTTTTTTAATATTTCTGTCCAAAATTGTATGATAACACAGGGAGGGAAAAGTCTTGGCCCCCTCTTGGAGAAGATGCAGTAAAAATGGAATTTTTACCATTTTTATGCAGATTTTGTAGAATGGGGGGGGGGTTTGGTAAAGTGTTTTACAATAAGTGGTATGTAAATTGTTATTCAAATTTTATTTTGGGGTTTTTTTTTGTTCATTTTAAAAATTTTAAGTTTTGGGTTTTATGTCTCATTTTGTTTGTGTATAAAACAATCAAAACAAATGGTTGCCCCTACCTTTAAGTGGTATTATTTGACGTTTCTTCAATTTCTGTGTATGTAACTCGGCAAAAGGCTCTAAATGGTAGAAAAAATACACCCTTGGTTGGTACATTCTTAATCTTTTTAATGCCCGGGAGCTGCCGCCATTTTGAAGAACATCTTGCTTGTGCAAATCGGCGAAAAAATTTTTAAAATATTTGCGGGGGTGCGGTGGGCTTACCACGGACCTGCCTCAGAAGAATAACTGTTGGGCGATAAGAGGAAAATTTTTTTTCCGAAAAAATAAAATTCAAATGCTGGACGTGAGCCTCCCGAGCTAAAATGATCTTTCGGGACCCTTTCCCGGGAAAGAGACAAAAACCCCCCCTCAAATCCACCCCCCGAGACCCAGCAAAAAAAAGCTGTCACGCTAATCGTTTTAACGCCCTTTCCTTAAAGAACCGAAAACGAGCTGCAGACAAAGCTGCTTTTTGCTGTCCCATTCGGCTGACATTTGGGGCGGTGAATGAACTTGGTTTGACTACGGAGTCAAATTCCACGATTTCCCTTTCCAAGAGCTACTCGCCCTGGGGAAAGGACAGACAGGCCCGGGCCCGCGGGGCGGCGCCCTTCTAGCGATTCCCTACCTGCAGCCAAACGCCTTAGTCCCTCGGAGCGAGCTGAGGTTGTCTGGGCGGAAATCAAATCGGAAACCCTGGACTTCTCGGGGGGTCGCTACCGCCGCCATCCCTAGATGCAGCCCAAAACGCCGACTTTCTGCACCCCCCCTGGACCTAGTTGTGCTGTGCCCAATTTTTCGATGGCTGCCTTTTGTTTGGCGTTTTTAAATCTCAACATATGCTGGCATTCGGACCCACCGGAAGGGCGTGATAGAACCGCCAAGGATTTATATCTCTTTTGCTAAACTGGCTTTCTCTCAAGGTCACTGAGCCAACCAGAATCACCACCGAGTGGACACAATCGACCTGTGCTCTGCTGCGCCCGCACGTCTCAGGGTTTGGAGGGGGTCCCGGGGCGTGAGCGATCACGAGCTGTTCTACCCCCCCCTTCACTCCCTGCCATCGTCCAGTGAGTGCACCCCGAGAGGTTTTTGATTTCAACCAAGCAAAGGGGCCAGCCTGAACAAAACGTTTCTGACGAATGCCGGAGATGCTGCAGCTGGATACGTAACGAAGCGTGGGAAAACGGGAAGCGTTCGTCTTCGAGTGCCAGAAGAGCAGTTCCGAAAAGGAGAGGGGGGGAAACAAGCGCCGACTCTCCTTGGCTAAGCAAAACATAAAAAAGATGATAAACATCCGGGACGACTTTTTTGCCCTTTGGCGGGAAACAAATTTTGAGAGACCAAAGAGAGGCCTATCTTTCCAGAAGATCAAAAAGGTGGCCCCCCGACGGCCAAGGACAACTGGATGTGGGGACTTGGGCGGGGTGCAGACAGCAAAAATTCTTTTGGCGCACATTAATTCAAAGGGCAACATTCCAAACATGCAGCGAGTTCAAGGTAGGGGGGAAAAACGGACAGACCCTAAGGGGTGGCAGCCCGTTTTAGTGAGGCTTCCAGAGCAAATTTTTCGCGGGGGGAAACATTTTCCCCGTCCCGGGAAGCGCCCGCCCCCAGATTTCAGAGCAGCCCACCATGACCCAGCTGACTTGTTGCCCGCTGACATAAAAAAAACTTCTCCGGGGGGCCAAGGCTAATACCGCAGCGGGTCCAGACGGCGTTCCGGCAATCCTGCTAAAAAAAATTCGCTAACGCTCTCTGCGCTCACTTTCCCCCTCTTCAACATGGCGCTTGAACGGGGATTCCAACGGAAAGGAAAAAGGCGTCTGTGGCACCGTCTACAAAAACGGCGACAGAGAGACATAAAGAACTACCGTCCAATCGCATCACCTCACGGTCGGTAGACGATGGAACTTTTTTTGAGAGCCGGACGAGCGGTTCCCCGAGAGCCAAAAAGTCATCCCTGCGGCGCAGCACGGCTTTTTGACAGGCCGTTCTTGCACCCCTCTCCTAGCCGGCGCCATTGTCTGAGGCAGCGCTGGACGGGAAGCGGAGCTCACATTCACTGTGTCTTTCTCGATTGGTCTAAAACGTTCGATAAAGTGCCGCCGTGCGTTACTATCCAAGCTCGGCATTTGGCATTAAGGGGAATTTGCTTAGGTGGGTTTGAGAGTTTCCCTTGTCGGCCGCACGCAGTTCGCCAGTTCAACGCGAGCGCTCAAATTCCGGCGGCCCCCGGGGGGTCATCCAGGGGAAATTGCTTGGGCCCCCCGCTGTTTAAGTCTTCGTGCCGACCTCCCTACCTGGCAAGGGTCCAAAGCTCCAGTACGCTGCGACGTCACCCTGTACTGCATCGGGTCACCCAAAAGGATGCAGACGCCTTCAAGCAGACCTAGACGACATTCAGATTTGGGGCGACAACAATGGGATGTCCCTCAACGCCCTAAGTGCAAGATAAAGGAATCACGCGCGCGCCCCCCACTATATTCCTGTACACCTAGATGGTGTCCCACTCGAGTACGTCGACAAGCCCCTCCCCGGAAAAGCACTCACAAACGACCTCCGATGGAACTTCACACCGATATTGTCGGGCCAAGGGGCGCAGGTGTGGGTTTTGCGGCCCCAATCTGAAGGGTGCACGCCGCGCGTCAAGAGGATGGCCCACCCGTCGCTAGTTAAGCCCACCTGACTTTTTGGCCTCCCCGCATGGCACCCAACCACCCTTGAGAACACTACCCCAAGCTTTTGGAGGGTGAAGAAGGCATTGATTTCAACATGGGCCCTCATCCCCCCACCCTGTGACCAGAAGCAGGGTTTTGCCAAAGACCATGCCCCGCAAACACCGATTGGTGTTTTTTAAAAGATGCCTCATGGCGCCCTGATTTTTACGTGTGCGCGCGCTCAACCCGGGGCCCGTGTTGAGAGGCGACGAATTAGGACCCCCGCCTCCACCCCCCCCCCGGCCCAAAGGAGGCTGGCCCCCGTGCTTTTTCTTTTCGGGTTGTTTAACCCCTGGAAAGACCTGCCGCCCGCCCTCAAAAACTGCCCCGTAAGTCATTTCCCTTCATGTGTAAGGAGTATTTTGGGAGAAACCCCCTACAAATGCCCTGTTAGTTCACGTAATTTTGCAAGGCTCTTCGCGGCACGGCTTCCACAAAGATATCAAGGTTTTAAAAACAAAAATTTGCTAGCGTCGACGCCTTTTCTTGTTAAAAAATGTAATAAAAACAAGGATAAATAATAATAATAATAACGTTTTTAAGGGGAAAATTCATTACTTTTTATATAGTCACTTGATATTACTTTGTTAATTAAAATACCTTGTAAAAAGGCTTATATAAAACTATTATTTCTTATTAATTTTGACTAACTTTTTTAACTTTTTCTTTCCAAGAGGCCCAACTTATACCATAATCTTTATTTTAAATGTAAAATATGAACGTTGTAGCCCCACCTGTTAGGTCAGAATGATCCAATTATCAGGAAAATTTTGGTATTGAAAATCGTTGGAAAAAATTGTTAAAGTACGATTTCTATGAAAATATTTTTTCAATGTCTCTTAAATCATAACATATAAGTTCAGTGATTTTAAACGTTCCCATAAAGTTTTTTCAATATCGGACATTGGAGCTTAAGTTTTTTTTTTGTTTGGGGGGGGGGGGTGTGTCAGTGAAATTGAAAGTCTTCGATTCGCTCATCCAATTAAACGAGGACACATTCGCAAACGCTTTTTAGTCGCGTTCATGGATGAGCTTTTTAATAAGTTTTTATTTTGCGTAGGATCTCTTTTTTTTGCAAGTTCTTTTTAAAACGCATTGTAGGAGATTGTTGTCAAGTTTCTATTGTTATTTGTCAATTTTTGGGGTTTGAGAAAAACGAAGACTTCAATTTTCACTGACCCCCCAAAAAATTTAGCTCGGTTTTTTTTTTTGTTTGTTTTTGTTTGTTTTTTGTCTGTTTTGTTCGCTCTCAAACCGGGCAAACGGCATTATATGCGATCTTGATGAAAATTGGGGGGGACCTTCTTAATCTCTGACTAAGACTTGCCACGTTTTTGGGTACAATCGAAGAAATATTTTCTCAAAATTTATCGTTCTTTTACGATTTTTTTCGATTTTAAGTACGATTTTTCGTGCCCATTTGGGCCGATTCTGACCAAACAGGAGAAGATTTAACGTTCATATTTTACATGGACATTAAGTTATGGTGATGTAGTACCTTTGAAAGAACAATGTGTAAAAGTTAGCCAGAATCCATAGAAAAAGGCTTTTAATATAAGTTTTTTTAGTTATATAATAACAATTACAAGTAACAATAGAAACTTTGATAACCCAATTTACCACAATGCATTCAAAAAGAACTTGCAAAGAAAAGGATCTACACAAATTAAAAACTTACAAAAAAGCTCATCCCCTCAACGCGACTAAAAAAAGCGTTTGCGAAGCTTCTTAGTCACTAGGAAAACGCATGTCCCGCCCCGATGATGGATGAGCTTTTATGTAAGTTTTTAGTTTGCGGGAGGACCACTTTTCCTTTGCAAGTGCTTTTTGAATGCATTTTAACTTGTTTAATAGTTATTATAAACCTAAAAAAACTCGTATTAAAACCCTTTTTTCTTGGATTTTGGCTACCCTTTTCAAATTTTTCTTCAGAAAGCAATACATCACCTAAACATAATGTTTCCCTGTGAAATATGAACGTTTTAGCCCCACCCCTTTGGTCGAATTGGCCCAAATGTCAAGAAAATATCGTACTTTAATTCGAAAAAAACATATAAGTACGATATTATGAGAAATATTTCTTTGATTGTACCCAAAAACGTGGCAGGTCTAAAGTTCAGAGATTTTCGAAGGTCCCTTTCCCAATTTTCATCAAATCGCATATGCCGTTTGCCCGGTAGAGAGCGAACAAACAAACAAAATAACAAAAAAACAAACAAAAAAAAAACGAGCAAAATTTTTGGAGGGTCAGTGAAATTGAAGCCTTTGCTTCGCTCATTCCAATTATATAGCTCAAAAAACTTATTTAAAAACCTTATTCTATGGATTCCGGATAACTATATCAACTTTTTCTTTCAGAAAGCAATACATCACCACTACCTTAATGTCCATGTTAAATACTAGAAAGCTTCGCAAACGCTTTTTTAGTCGCGTTGATGGATGAGCTTTTTAATTATAAAATGTTAATTTTAATTTAAAATAATAATAAAACATAATTCACGGCCATACAAAGCAATCATTAGATCTGTTGGATCTTTGATTGTTGTAACAAGGCTGTGAGTAAGATTAAAATCTCCTGTGAAGTTTTCATACAAGCTGTGAGTAAGATCTAAATCTATATTTTCGTGCTATTTGGGCGGAATCTGACCAAACATGTGGGGCTACAACGTTCATATTTTCAAAAGGACATTAAGGTAAGGGTTTATGTATTGACTTTTGAAAGAAAAAGTTGAAAAAGTTGGACAAAAATCTATAGAAATAAAGGTTTTAATATTTTAACACCTCAAAAAACTCAAATTAAAAACCTTTATCTCTATAGATTCTGCTAACTTTTTCAACTTTTCTGTCAAAAGTCAATACATCACCATAACCTTAATGTGTATGTGAAATATGAACGTTGTAGCCCCACCCCCTTGGTCAGAATCGGCCCCAAATTCACGAAAATATCGCACTAAAAATTTTGAAAAAAAATCGTAAAAGTACGATATTCATGAGAAATATTTTTTCGTTGTACCCAAAAAACGTAGCAAGTCTTAGTTCAGAGATTTTGAAGGGCCTTGTCAAATTTTCATCAAGATCGCATATGCCGTTTGCCCGGTAGAGAGCGAACAAACAGACGGAAAAAAAAAAAAAAAAAAAAAACACATCGAGCTAAATTTTTTGGGGGTCGGTGAAATTGAAGTCTTCGCTTCGCTCATCCAATGAACGTTGAACCCACCCGTTTGGTCAGAATTGGCCCATGTCACGAAAATATCGCACTTAAAATCGGAAAAAATTCGTAAAAGTACGATATGCATGAAAAACATTTCTTCGATTCTACTAAAATCGTGGCAGGTCAAAGGCTCAGAGATTTCGAAGGTCCGCTCCAATTTTCATCAAGACCGCATATGCCGTTTGCAGGTAGAGCGCGAACAAACAGATAGAAAAACAAAAATAAACAAAACATTGGAGCTAAATTTTTTTGGGGGTCAGTGAAATTGAAGCCTACGATTCGCTCATCCAGTTATAAACCGCAAAACACTAATATTTAAACCTTTATTCTATGGATTCTGGCTAATTTTTTCAATTTTTTCTTTCAGAAAGCAATACATTACCATTACCTTAATGTCCATGTAAAATATGAACGTTAAAGCCCCACCCGTTTGGTCAGAATCGGCCCAAATGTCACGAAAATATCGCACTTGAAATCGAAAAAAATCGTAAAAGTACGATATTCATGAGAAATATTTTTTCGATTGTACCCAAAATCGTGGCAGGTCTAAGTTCAGAGATTTCAAAAATTCGAAAGTCCCCTTCAATTTTCGATCGCGAAGATCGCATATGCTTTTTCCCCGGTAGTGCGCGAAAAACAGACAGAAAAACAAAAAATCAAAAAATAACATTGGAGCTAAATTTTTTTGGGGGGTCAGTGAAATTGAAGTCTTCGCTTCGCTCATCCAATTGTAAACCTTAAAAAACTTATATTAAAACCTTTATTTCTATGGATTCTGGCTAACTTTTCCATTTTTTCCTTTCAAAAGGTACTCATCACTATAACCTTAATGCCCTATGTAAAATATGAACGTTGTAGCCCCCCCTTTTGGTCAGAATCGGCCCAAATGTCACGAAAAATATCATACTTAAAATCGAAAAAATCGTAAATGTACGATATTCATGAGAAATAAATCTTCGATTGTAGCCAAAGTCGTGGCAGGTCCAATTTCAGAGATTTTGAAGGTCAACTCCATTTTTATCAAGATGGCATTATGCCGTTTCCCCCGGTAGAGCGCGAATAAACAGATAGCAACACAAAAAAACCCAAAAAAAAAACAACGTTGGAACTAAGTTTTTTTGGGGGGGTCAGTGAAATTGAAGTCTTCGCTTCGCTCATCCAATTATATACCTCCAAAAAGTTATATTAAAACCTTTTTTTCTATGGATTTTGGCTAACTTTTCCATTTTTTTCTTTCTATAGGTACTACATCACCATAACAAAATGTCCAATGTTTTTAATACCATAATTCGTGATAATTGGACCTATTCTGACCAAACAGGTGGGGCTACAACGTTCATATTTTACATTGACATAAAGATTATAAATATAATATTTATAAGGATAAAATAATAAAAAATAAAAAAAAGACCCGAGCTAATTTTTCGCGCAATCTGTCCAATGCACTTACTCCACGCCTGGCTGCAGTGCTCCTGGTTCGAGCCCCCGTTGAGATAAAACTCCACGCTACCCTTCATCTCATCCCTGCCCTGGTCACCCGATTTCGTGTAGACCACGTCCACCAGGTCAGCGCAGGTCGGGTCAATCAGCCACGAGAAGCCCAGAAGCTTGTAGTATCTAGATTGTCGGGGGTCCAGACCTGCCATGTTGCAAAAAGTGCTTAGTTTCATTGGTAAACGACAGATATAATTCTCCATGATCTAGAAGAGAAATCAGTGGCTATTGATTAATTAATAATTATAACTATTTTACTAGTTCCTGCTACTAGTACTTGAGTATTACCTGTCACTCTTCGCAAGCTGTGGCCCGTAAGCCTCATCACCGTCCTACTGGTTTCTGCACAGCGTTTTTTCCCATACTAAAGCCTATAGCGTGGGCATCGCGGGGCCCTGAATGTCGGGTAATACGCCTCCAATGCGACCAGTAGCTTGCCAGTGCATTCACCCACATTCCTACAACAACGACAAACAACACTGTTTAGTCTTGTTATTATATATTCTTATTACGTTTTTCTAGTCAGGATGGATAATAGTTTACAATAACGACGGACTACATTTTTAGTTGACTGTTTATTGATACAATGACAATACAGTAAAGTGCGGGAGTCCTACTTTTTAGGTCCCCACCAAACAACTTAGAATCTTCTACCTAGTACCAACCTAACAACATGATACATGTAGTTGTTGTTGTTGTCAGTTTTCAAATACCTTTATATAACATCCCCTTTTCTAAACTGAAAACATACTATTCAACAACATAATGAGAAGTACAATTATTTGTTTTACAATTCTAAAGATAGAGTTACAAAGATAGAATTGCTTACTTAAATTACAAACTATTTATAAGTCATAAATCATAATCAAAAGTTGCTTAGCGCTGATAGTCTAACAGATAACGAGGCAGTTGTTTCTTTCGAGTTGGCCTAGTTATCGTTGAGACAAAGGAGGTTCTAAAAACTAAAGGATCAATCGGAATCACTGGTTCTGGAAGGTGATTTGGTTCTTGGAACAACTCTTCCGGAAGTGGCTGTGTTACTATGGGAGGAGGGTTTACAGACTGGTGCAAAATCTCTTCGGTTCCTACGGAAATCTGCGTTGTTGGCCGTAGTAACGATGTACGACCTAGGCGATTCATGTATTCCCTTTACGATGGCTTTCTCCCATGTATCTCCACGTCTAATTGCAACTCTCTCCTATTTTTAGTTCTGGTAGAGGACGAGCCGATCTATCATAAAACTTCTTCTGACGACATTGTTTTAGACGAAGGCGTCCGTAACCTGTGTTTCTACTCTAGGTTCTAATAGAGACTTGGATATCGGCAACTTTGTGCGAAGATTTCTGCTCATTAGCAATTGTGCTGGAGATCTGTTTATGTCCTTAACTGGAGTTGATCTGTATTCTAAAAGAGCTGTATAGATATCTGTCCCTTTCTGCATGTGCTTACGGAGCATTGTTTTACCAATCTTAACTGCACTCTCTGCCATCCCATTAGATTGGGCATATGTTGGGCTTGATGTGATTATTTGGAAATCCCATTCTCTTGCAAATTGTTTGTATTCGTAGTCATGAATGGCATATTGTCGGAAACTACGCACTCTGGGATACCATTATGTGAGAACACCATTTTCATATTTTGGATCACATCTTAGCTGTTTGCCTTCGCACTTAATGATTTTCTAACCATTTGAATAGTAATCAATTATCGCCAGGTATGTCACTCCACTATACTCTAGGAAATCGGCAGCAATCTTCTGCCATGGCCGATCAGGAATTTTATGAGGAAGTAATGGCTCTTTGAGTTGTTTCTCTGAAACTTCTCACAGATCCAGCACTTGGACACTGTGTCCTCGATTTGCTGGGTCATGCCAGGCCAATAAAGAATTCCTCGTGCTCTCGCCTTACATTTTTCCATGCCCTGATGGCCTCATGAATTGAATTTAACATTTTCTCACGCATTTGTTTGAGTACAAGTAACTTATTTCTACAAACACTAAACCTTCCGACACAGAGATCTGTTCCTGCAGTTTCCAATAAGGCTTTACACCTGGTTCACCTCGGAAACTCGTCTGGGCCATCCTTCTGTGTGGTAGTGAATTATTTGCTGAAGGACTGTGTCAGCTAAAGTTGCTTTTTGAGTTCCTCCCTCTTTGCAGGACTAATGGCTAAATGTTTTTACTGTATGTACAATGACGTTAAGTTCTGGATCATCCTCAACGGGTCCATTAGATAGGCCCTTGATAGTGTATCAGCCAAGAACAACTCTTGCCAGGGACATACGACACATTTAAATCATATCTTAACAATTTAAGCAACATTCGCTGAAGCCTAAATGACACTAGATTTAGCTCCTTCTTCACGATAACGACAAGTGGTTTATGATCAGTATGTACATTTACGTTTCTACCGTACACGTATTGGTGAAATTTTGTACACCGTAAAACTATTCCAAGCATTTCCTTTTCAATTTGAGCATAATTTTTCTACTGCTGCAGTGAGACTGCGAGATGCATATGCAATTGGAAGAGAATCTTGCATCAAGCATGCACCTAACCCGTCTTTCGAGGCATCGGTTTGTAAAACTAGGGGTTTGGCTTGATCATAATATTGCAAAAACAGGTGCATTGCACAGTTTCTCTTTTAAAAACTAGCCAATGCTTTCTCATGTTGAGCTGCCATTGCCAATCAACATCATTTTTTAACAATTCCCTTAATGGAGGCAGTGGTATGTGAAAGTTTGGGTACAAACTGAGCTACATACGTGACCATGCCTAGAAATCGGCGTAAATCTTCCTTACTTGTTGGGCGAGGCATCTCAACCATTGCTTCGAATTCTGTCCTTGTCTGGTTTGAGTCCTTCCGATGTTACCAGATGTCTACGTATTTGACAGAGTCCACTCGTAGTTGCATCTTCTCCTTGTTGAACTTCACTCCATACTGCTTGGCTCTCTCTAGCACTGCAAGAAGTATCTGATCATGTTCCTCTACAGTTGTGCCTGCAATTATTAAGTCATCAAACACAATCCACACTCCCTGAATATCACCAAATATTTTCATGACCTTCTTTTGGAATATTTCTGGTGCCGAGCTGACACCAAATGGAAGCCTTTCAAAGCGATATCTACCGAAAGGGGTCTGAAAAGTACAGTAGTCAGCACTAGAATTGTTTAATTGTATATGCCAAAAACCGTCCTTCATGTCCAGTATTGTGAACACTTTTTTTCCGTTCATACGAATCGCGACATCTTCGGCAGTCGGAATTGCAAAATGTTCCCGCTTAATCGCCATATTTAAATCTCTAGGATCAAGACAGAGACGTAGACGTCCATCTTGTTTTCCCACTATAACGAGACTACTGACCCAGTCAATAGGGTGATCTACTTTGGATACGACTCCTTGTTTTTCAAGAGTGTTTAAGGTTTCTTTCAGTTTGGGTTGGAGCTGAAATGGGACCTTTCGAGGGGCATGAATAACAGGATCTACCTTATCGTTTAAAACCATGTTATGCTCACCTGGGATTTTCCCTAATCCTTCAAAACAACGAACTGTACTGAGCTACAATACCCTCTTTAGTCTGAATCCACTGTCCAAGGTTTCTAGCTACATTAACCTTGTCCACTTTTCTAATAAGGTTCAGTTTCTGACATCCTACTAGGCCTAGCAATGGTTGTGACTCTATGTCAGCAAACAATAAAATCTAATTTCATAGGTTCATTGCTACCCTTGGTACAAGCTAACTCTACTACACCTCTAGGCTTGATTCTATGATTCCCGAAGGTGACCAATATTGTGTTGGTATCTCTTACCTTGTTTTTAGAAAATAGGCCTAGGCTGTCAAAAATTTTACCTGGTAGGACATTCACCTGAGCACCTGTATCTAGCTTGAAAGTTACATTTTATCCAACAGTTTTAAATTAGTAAGCCACACATCCTTCTCAACTTGTGATACAGACTGTTCTTCTAGTAAGTGAACTACATACTCATTTTCTTCAAGTGTCACTTCTTTAACCTGTTTAGGGTTAGGTTTCTTGTTGAAACACATTGAACTATAATGATTATTTTTATGACACACATAACACTCTTTACCAAAAGCAGGACAAGCCCTTGGTAGATGTTTATTACCGCAACTGCGACAGTCAAAAGCTTGGTCCCAGTTTTAGTTGTGGTCGGTTCACTGTAGTATTATCAGTTTTGGTTCGCTAGTACTGGCTGATTTTTTCTTAGGGTTGCGATTGCGCTTTGTCTTCACAATGTTTATTTCACTTGGAACTAGGCCTACCTGTGGGTCTCGGAGCTGCTCGAGTTGTTGTTTGATACCTCAGCCGCCCGGCAAATAGTGATGGCTTTGTCCAAGGGATAGGGCACCGTCTCGGAGTAACTTTTCTTGTAGCGAGAAATCCCGGATCCCAAACACGATTCTAGCTCGGAGTAGGTTGTCCAACTGATCTCCGAAATCACACGTGCCTGATTTGGTACGGAGTTCCGTCAAGAAGCTATCAAACGGCTGTCCTTCTTCTGTTTTACATTGAAGAAATTAAAACTGTTCCATTATTATATTCACCTGCAGCAAGCAGTGTTCTTCGAATTTTCTTAGTACTACCTCGTACTTCTTCTTGTCTTCTGGGGTTTCAAAAACGAAGTTGTTAAAAATGGTTGAGCGTCGGGTCCAATTAAGTTTATCAACATAGCTATTTTTCGAGGATCTGGCTTTGTATCCAAACCTGTGGCAGAGATTAGGTCTCAAACTCTTGCCTCCAAGCCTTCCATCTACACGTGGATTATCTTTAATTCTCAACACGGGCGGAACACGAAACCCTTCCATTATTATTCTTGTAATATATAATGGTAGGCCTAGGTAGGCTATGCGCGGAATGAATATTCACTCGTTTTATATTTTTTTCAACATGTGGTCGGCCCCGCCTAACCTCACTTTTTATAAAAACATTTTTATAATCGCGCTCTACGAGATAAACTTGTAAATAAACTTAAATCCCATTTTAAGACACCATATTATATATTCTTATACGTTTTTCTAGTCAGGATGGATTAATAGTTTACAAATAACGACGGACTACATTTTTAGTTGACTGTTTATTGATACAATGACAATACAGTAAAGTGCGGGAGTCCTACTTTTAGGTCCCACCAAACAACTTAGAAATCTTCTACCTAGTACCAACCTAACAACATGATACATGTAGTTGTTGTTGTTGTCAGTTTCAAATACCTTTATATAACACTTGTAGGAAGCAATTTATAAACCAACATCTTCATTTTCTGTATAGAGCAACATTGGATTATTCAAAACATTATTCTGACAGATAATTTTCACATATTGACATACGGACAACATGATTCGCGTAATCAACTCATCTCCTTAATCGACTATGAATTATCTAGTTCAATCACTTTGACATCACTCTTAAACCCGAAGATAGATGTCTTGTTTGAAATTAATTATAAACTAGAATTAACAATGATTTCTATCAAAACGTGCCAAAGTAATGCCGCGTGACAATATAAGTTGATGAACAACT
>JAMZAV010014375.1:0-13291 GCA_024449915.1 Sweltsa coloradensis
TATAATACTGTTGGCAGGGGCAATCGGAATTTTGTAATCATTCATCGTAAAGCATGGTACACATTTTTTCTAAATTCCGATGTTAAAGCATCGATTGGACCTTTACGATAATCGTGATACCAAACATGACCCATTTTGTAGCATTTGTATATTAGTTATGGAACCCCCCAAATTGACATGCGTGTCCGTTTTGGCATCAAAAAATCATAATTATTTTATCTCACGGTTGCCGCGCCCAAAGTAGGCTTTGCACACGAACGCCGACGGTACCGGCGCGTTCAAAATATTTCAGGGTACAGGCACCGTCAAGGGTTTTAGGACCGTTCCATTACTTTGGCAGGGGCAACGATGAACATTTTGAAATGTGCGTAATTTCGAAAAAAGTTAAATTTGCTGTTTAAATAAAAAATGTTAAAAAAATCCTGATATTTCAAATTCACTTACGGCGTGTGAGAAGTGCCCGTGCGGAGTTAACGCGAGGGGTCCAGACGGCAAAAATGTGTACCGTTTTCTTTTTTTCGGACATTGTTTGGATTTTCCATTTTCCATTTTTTTTAAATTTTGAGATGCGTGGTAGAGCCCCGAGGTTTGACAATTCCGAAAGCCAAATAAATAGCTAACGGGTTAAAACCAAAATTGCCCCGATATTTCTTTCCGATTGCGAGGGAAAAAATCGCAAAGTTGGAATTTTTTTTTGTTTTTTGTTTTAACGTGTAAACATTAACAAAAACTGGCGGCCTGGGGAAAAACATTTTTGGAAAAACGTTTCATTCTCTTTTTATGGAACATTGTTTGGATTTTCCGGTTCCAAATTTTTGGAAATTTTTGGGTTCACGGTAAAGCCCCAAAGTTTGCCAATTACAATGCCGTCAGGGACGTCTGTTTTTATGTTGAGTTTCAACGTTAAGGGCTTAAATTAAAATGTATGGCAGATATTTTTTTTGAAGCACTAGATCGGTTCACAACATTGGATAGATCCTTCACGAAGGATTTTGGCTGATTTTTTTTTCAATTTAATGCATTGGTCGATACGTTATGGATACTACAATTTGCCACGTAACAAAATTTATCTTCTTAAAAAGTGTTGCACCACAATTTAAATGGGCTAGGAGGGGGTCCAAAGGAAAAGATGTGATTTTTAATGTTACACTATAAAAATGAAAAAAGATTCAGGGAATTCGGTAATTAACGTTTAAACTCTTCGTTTCACCCTCTGTGGGCAAAAAATTAACTTGAACAAACATTTTTACAGATTCGGGGGCATCTTTTTCGGGGCAATATTAATCACCTTGACGAGCGTGCATCATAGTAGCCTTTTTTGGGGGAAACCAAAAATATCACTCTGCACGCACGGGACCGTTACCTAAATTTTGATAACAAACATTTTATTGTTTGTGATATTCGCCCGTGTTTTTGGCTTCCGACCGGTAATCAATGTGTGATTGTTAAATAATGTAATAACATTTTTTTTTACTACATCCTCTTTTACCCGCAGCTTCGGGGCGGCGGATAGGATCCGGCGACGTCCCGAAAAAGTGTCGGAAAACAAGGAAGCGTCAGCAATTGAACTTTTTGATTATTCTTGGCCATGCATTTGTCGCCTCAGATTTATACTGTTTAATTACCATAGCCGAGAATGAAAGAAAAAATGGAAAAATGTCTCGGTTTGTGATTTTTCCTCATCAGAAGGAAATGTAAAACCTAACATGGTAATACAACCAAACCTTGAATTTTCAAATAATCAGGCAACGGCTCGGAGGTTCACGACCTTCGGACGGGCGAGACACACCAGATGTTACTGGGATCGTTGCATAGCTTGGCCTGGCTTGGCCGGTCTGACGCGTGGAGCATCACATTCTGTCAAGGTCAGGACTCCCGTTCCCGAGGATTGACGTAATGTGGCTCATGACGTGGCTCAGGGAATGCATCGATAGCAGCATTGCATACAAGTGCGTATGAAGTGGCGTCTTTCACAACAGAGTCCCGCACAATTGTCCCAGGAAAACATTTCTCACACATTTCACACAAAAGGCGTAAAAATGTTCCGATTTCGAAAATCATTTTTCAACGTACTTTGAGGCGGTGGACAGCGTCCGGCGGCGTACCGAAAGTGTCCCGTAAAACAAATTTGTCCCAGGACTTCGGAAAAACGACAAACGTTACCCGCAAACTACCGAATCGCGGCCGTACACGGACCGATTCGCGATTTTGTCGCATCAACGAGGTTTTCCAACTACGAGGTATTCCGAGTACGAGGTTTTCCACGCCCTCCGCGTAGCGGCTTCAAGCCGCGCTTGCGCGACTCGTATATATATGTAATGTTGGATAGATTAAAAATAAAAATAAAATAGAAAAATTTTAAATTTATTTATCAGCCCAGACTACCCATTACAAAATTTACATTGAAAAGAAATATCTAGCTCAGTTGAGAACATAAAACTCGGGAAAAGCGCCAAAATTTAAAAATAAAAAAATTAATTTAAAGATAAAAAAAAATCAATTAAAATTTAAAAAAAAATTTAAAAAAAATCAATAAAATTAAGTAAGGTTAATTTTCATTAAAATTGAATTAATAAAAAAAAAAAAATTTAAAAAATTTAAAAAAAAATCAAATTAAATTAATTGAAATCAAAATTAATTAATTCAAAATGAATTAATTAGCTAGCAAAATTTAAATTTTAGCCAACTTGATATTAATTATTCACATATTACTGAAACAAATTAGCAGGCCACCAAGTCCTACCTTTGCTGACCAGGCCCCTCTCCAATAACTGCCTTGCTGTTGTCTTTTTGTTGATTAATGATTACCAATGATTATGTAATTAAGGAGTTGTCAAGGAAGCTATCTACATATGTGAAAGCGAAAAATTTAAGTTTCCATATATAATGTTCACCAAAACACAAATACAAGCATGTCCCTACCTACCTATTTGGTACCAAACTAAATTACAAAACCAAAAAGTGGGCAGCTAGTCCTGGAAGGAAATATTAATTATGAAATATTAATTAAAAATGATTATGATTAAACATGAATTTTGTACTCATCTATTTGTCGCTGAAGTATTGTTTGAAGTCCTTTGTTTACTATTGATGTTCTAAGTAATCCATTTAGCGGAGGTGCACTACACAATAATCCTGAGTGGGCGTTGCACAATGAAGGTCGTGGTGTGATTTTCTTCTTCTACCAGCTGATGGTCGTCTTGAGCCTGAGGCTGTTATTGATTTTTAGTTCGTCGGCAAGTCCAGTTTATGTTGAAACACATTTGGTACAGCAATCTTACAGTTTAGGAATGTGAAACAGTTGTAATGTCACATGATGGCAGTCAGGTATCAACACACATGGAGATAAGTTCGGAGATGTCAAATTGACATTTATAGCGCCCGTGGAGTCACTTTAATTACTGAATTAATTATGCAAATGTAGTTCGGCAAACTTTTACATGTCACGTGGTAGCAGTCACGTATTGACACACGTAAAAATAAGTTCGGAGATTCAATTGACATTTATAGCGCCCGGGTAGAGTCACTTTGATTACTGAATTAATTATGCAAAAAAAAGGTTCGGGCGAATTTACACTTTGAAATTAATTTAATTACATCACTGTTGAATAATATCTTCACATAACCAAACTTTTACTTTCACTTATTAAATTCACACTAGCCGTTAACATGAACATTGACGCGCGTATTAATTAAACATAATGTGGATTAGGGGATCAATTCACACTTCTCCCTAACGGGGCCCCGTCAAAAAACTAAAATCATGAAAATGACAGCAGGTCTCGCTCCTCCGTCGGTTCCAACTGTGGGTCCCAACCCTGTCGCCGGTCTTTTAAAGCCTCGGTCTATCGTATCTCATTTAAAAAGATTCAGGCGTTCCACACACCCCCGCACCTACCCCTTACCTATAGTTGAACCGGTCGGCACCAGTCACCTACAGACTGGTCGCGTTATACATTTCTAGATCCCTGCGAAACTGACCACGAAAAAGCAACCCAACCATCTAGAACTTTTAGAAGCCTAGCCCAATTATCTCGAGAACTCCGTCATCCTGCTAATTCAGATGTATTTTTCCTCCCATGGCTATTCTGGGCTTATAACTTTCTACTAAAATCGTTAAGATTCGATTGAAATAAAAAGCAAAATCATTAGTAATTTACAATCCAATGCATAGGTCTACTTTTCCAGCTTCAAAACCTTCTAGAAATACCTTAATTACCTTAATTAATTAATCTGACAATTACGGCTATTAATCAAAATCAATTTACATTTCCATCGATTCAAAATGAAAGTAGCTCATATTAGATCACTTTTTAATGTCATTTAAGTTAACCCATCAATTAATTAACAAATATTACATTGATTATTTTATTTTTGCATATTCCTGCACCTAATTATAGGCAAAAAAAATACTGTAGACAGTTGGTAAGACATACAAGTGTTACAATCCCCCCTTTTTTGATTAAATCCTTTGGGAACACATTGATTTTATCAACAACCCTTAGATATCAATAAAAAAAAATTATCTATGGAAACTTATTTTTATCTCTTTTTAAAATTTTCTTTGTATTAACCAACACCTTAATTAAATAGTATCTCGTCTGCCTACTCTATTATACCCATTTGCGCTCATCCACAATACTATTTAAAAAATAACAAATTGAAATAAAATAAATAAATTCTAACTTGAAGTTAGGAGTGAACACCTATATCTACTTCTACACTGAAACAACCTATAGTAGTCGTTGCGGCGGGTTTTGTTATTTCCGCAATTCACAGACTACCTCCCCCCCGTCTAGACTCCCCCCTCACTAAACAGCTTGGCAAACTAGTTTTTAGGCTAGCTTCCATCTACTGATCGGCTGACCCCCAAGGCCATACACCAACACAATTCGTCTCCGTTGTTCATTTTACCAGCGCACATTTTCGTGCTTACAATCACATGGCGAAACTTCTACGCGCATGCGCATTGCTACATGTGTTGTCATTTTAAATCGTTCACTCCTCCTTCCTACTACAACATTATTACTACATACATTAACATAAAATATAACCAAATAAAATACACATATTTCTTAAAAGTAGTTGGTGTAAACGTACCCTGTCATTGACATATTCAAATTATATAAATTCCTTGTTTCTCGGTGTTATGATGCAATTTGTTGCAATGCAAGCGATTTGGCATAAAGATAAATTCCACTCTCTTTGAAATATAATTTCCATTGCAGGATACTTAAGACACTACTGGCAGACAAACAAAACAAATTCCTTTTCGATAGTTCAATTCACATTTACTTTAAATCACTGGTTACTATAATGGGGTACTAGCAAAAAAGAGCAAGAATTTACATGCCTATCAGGCGGACATTTAACTTAGGGCAGTACGCCATTACAAACCTTCACCAATGATACCAATTATCTAGAATTGACTACCCCCTCAAAAGGAATGCTACCCAAACAATTAAATTACCTCAGTAGCAGCTAATTCTCCTATGCTAATGCAAATCAGTGCTGAATTTAACAAAACACACTACATCCAGCTATTACACTACCTCATATTACACCATATTTCATACCCTCAAGTCATATTATTAATTTAGATAGCTTCCTGACAGTTCCTTGTCACCAATTTCCTCATAAAAAATACATATAATTACCATTAAATGCAATCATGCAATTATACCATAAAAAAATATAATTATTCTCTTAATTTTAATACTGACCAGTGAGCTTGAACATAATATTTAGAAAAATCTAGACGCTGGTTACAATATAATAATTACTCACACTGAAAAAAAAACAAGTGTGTCATTGTGTTTTATTATACTTGATGAACTTATTATTATTAGATCAACCCCGTCATACAAACAAGAAAAAATCGAAAAATCGCAACTTACTTTGGAAAGACCTTAATCAATTTAAATCTCATATCGACAAAGTATTATCAATAGAATTAGCCATTATTGATAACATCACAATTATATCTCATCGTAGCTATAGTCTCTCACTTTCATTTTACTAGTGGAATTAACCATCACTAATAAATGCACCCTTTCATATCATCGCAGAACACATCATCGCAGAATCTCAGATATCATTATTAATGGAATTAACCCTCATTAATAATAAAAAAACAACTCATTATTATCTCATCACCGAATCACAAATTTTCATATCATCGTAGGGATTATACCAAAGGGTCATACCATCATAAAATCTCATTATCATATATCCTCACAGAAACTCATAATCATATCAACGCTATATCATTCAAATATCAATGGAATATTACATCATTGACTCGTAGAATCTCATTATCATATCGACGCTATATCAATTATCAATGGAATATTACATCATTGAATACAAGTATCATATTTCAAACTAAAGTCCTTCCCCTTCAGCAATGCAGATTATTCATTACCATTATAATTGTTAATTGACCTTGATCTAATTTACATATTATTAAGTTCACCAAAATTATTACAAAATTACATTAATCACATTGAATAATTAAAAATCCAGCTGGTCTAGTCTAACTTACATACTTATTTATCTAGAATAAAGCTCACTGCCAGTTTCTTTCGAGTCGTGTTTTTACATTAGACGCATTTCATCTTTACTTTTGACATGGGCTCGTCTTTGTCACGCGCTTTCAGCCGTACCTTAGGCGCCACCTGTTCAGGTCCACACAACATCAATTTAAACCTTTCCTGAATACCCATCTCCTGGCTACGTTTTTTCTTTAGGTTCCCCACTTCCAATGAATTCTTTTCAGATCCTCCTAATAGCCAACTTTCAATTTTCATCCGCGCCATGTCCATTTTCCCTCTCTCTCTTCTAATTTGATCATTGTCATTTGAAATCCGACTACATTTTTCTCGATCAATGCAAACCTTTCATTGTTATTCCAACCAGACCACAACCTTTCCTTGATCCTGCCGATTCCAAACACATTACTGTTTTTTGATTTTATCAACACCTGATTAATTAATCCCTTCTCATTAACTTCTTCATCCTTACCTCTCTTATCAATCAACCTCTCATTCTTATCTACTTTATCCATCTCCAACTCTACAATTTCATTTGTAATCAATTCACTCTCTCCAGTATCATCTTTTATTATTCCACTATCATCAGACACTGAACTCTCATTAACTTCATCAATTACCACATTTACACACTCAACCTTATTAGTTTCCCCAATTTTTTCTCGCTCAATAACTTGATACCTTGCCTTTATCTCATCGTAAGTACAATCCTGCAAAAATCTCTCACTGTCATAACAGTCCCAAATTTCGTCAATCACCTTACGACTTTCTGCCCAAATCTTTTCCTTTTTGATCTTACATTCTGCATCAATTATTTCCTTCTTCGCCATCCATTCTTTCCAATTCATTCTCTCCTTAAGTTCCGCCTGAATAAGGGTCTTTTTCGCCTGAATATTTAAACATTGAACTGCATAGCTAGCACATTGTCCTTCCACCTCTGACCTAGCAATGGCTAGAAGTTTATTCCATCTGTTCCAAGTTATCTGGTTCGTCTCGAACTGTAAATCTATTTCGTCGCTTTCCTTGAATTTTTTCATTATGTATTCAATACGAGTTTTACCTAATTGCTTTTCTTCCAGGTTCAACTTCTCTAAAATAGTCTCGTCTGACTTTGGAATTAAAAACATGTCACCGGATGTCTCTACTTGATTCATTTTATCCATGATTATAAATTTTTATTAAAATTCTGGTATCATAAACTACTTCCTTGACTCTTTTCTACCTCAGGTAGTGTTGAAAGTAAAGCCACACGTTGGATTGCGCCAAATTGTAATGTTGACAATTTTGGCTAGACAACATCCTTATTTATAAACAAATTTTAGACATTTTTGAACTCGGTTTGTGTTTAAATTCAAACCCCTTATTTTCGCGCCCAAAATTTTAATGTTGGAAAATTAAAAATAAAATAAATAGAAAAATTTTTAAATTTTAATTTTCGCCAGACTACCCATTACAAAATTTACTTGAAGAATACTAGCTCAGTTGAGAACATAAAACTCGGAAAGCGCCAAAATTAAAATAAAAAAATTAAATTTAAGATAAAAAAAAATCAATTAAAATTTAAAAAAAAATTTAAAAAAAATCATTAAAAATTAAGTAAGGTTAATTTTCATTAAAATGAATTAAAAAAAAAAATTTTAAAAAATTTAAAAAAACAAATTAAATTAATTGAAATCAAATTAATTAATTCAAAATGATTAATTAGCTAGCAGAATTAATTAGCCAACTTGATATTAATTATTCACATATACTGAAACAAATTAGCACACAAGTCCTAAACCCTTTTCTGACCAGTCCTCTCCAAACCTTTTCTTGTTGTCTCTTGTTATTAAAGATTACCAATGATTATGAAATTTAAAGGGGTTGTCAAGGAAGCTATCTACATATTTGAAAGCGAAAAATTTAAGTTTTTCCCTATTAATTTCACCAAAACAAATACAAACATGTCCCTACCTACCTATTTGGTACCAACTAATTACAAACCAAAAGTGGGCGGGTTTGTCCTTGAGGAAAAATTAATTATGAAATATTAATTAAAATGATTTGATTAAACATGAATTTTGTACTCATCTATTTGTCGCTGAATATTTTGAAGTCCTTTTTTCTATTGATGTTTTAAGTAATCCATTAGCGGGTGCACTAAAACAATAATCCTGATGGGCGTTGCACAATGAAGGTCGTGTGTGATTTTCTTCTTCTACAGCTGATGGTCGCTTTAGCCTGAGGTGTTATTGATTTTTAGTTCGCGGCAAGTCCAGTTTATGTTGAAACAACATTTTGGGACAGCAATCTTACAGTTTAGGAATTGAAACAGTTGTAATGTCACATGTGGCAGTCATGTTTTCAACACACATGAGATAAGTTCGGAGATGTCAATTGACATTAAAAGCCCGTGGAGTCCTTTAAATTTCTGAATTAATTTTGCAAATGTAGTTCGGCAACTTTTAACATGTCACGTGGTAGCAGTCCGTATTGACCACGTAGGATAGTTCGAATGTCAGATTGACATTTATGGCGGCACAGTGGAAAATCACAATTCTGAATTAATTATTCAAATGAAGTTTGGCGAATTTATACTTGTCACATGGTAGCAGTCAAGTATTGACACACGTAAAATAAGTTCGGAGATGTCAAATTGACATTTAAAAGCGCCCTAGAGTCCCCTTTGATTACTGAATTAATTATGCAAAAAAAGTTCGGCGAATTACTTTGAAATTATTTAATTACATCACTGTTTGAATAATATCTTCACATAACCACTTTTACTTTCACTTATTCAATTCACTAGCCGTTAACATGAACATTGACGCGCGTATTAATTAAACATAATGTGGATTAGTGGATCAATTCACACTTCTCCCTAACGAGGCCCGTCAAACAACTACATCATGAAAATGACAGCAGGTCGTCTCCTCCGTCGGTTCCAACTGTGGGTCCCAACCCTGTCGCCGGTCTTTTAAAGCCTCGGTCTATCGTATCTCCAGTAAAAAGATTCAGGCGTTCCACACACCCCCGCACCTACCCCTTACCTATAGTTGAACCGGTCGGCACAGTCACCTACAGACTGGTCGCGTTATACATTTCTAGATCCGCTGCGAAAACTGACCACGAAGAGCAAGCAACCATCTAGAACTTTTAGAAGCCTAGCCCAATTATCTCGAGAACTCCGTCATCCGTGCTAATTCAGATGTATTTTTCCTCCCATGCTATTCTAGGCTTATAACTTTCTACTAAAATCGTTAATAATTCCTTAATACTTAACCGATTCGATTGAAATAAAAAGCAAAATCATTAGTAATTTACAATCCAATGCATAGGTCTACTTTTCCAGCTTCAAAACCTTCTAGAAATACCTTAATTACCTTAATTAATTAATCTGACAATTACGGCTATTAATCAAAATCAATTTACATTTCCATCGATTCAAAATGAAAGTAGATCATATTAGATCACTATTAATGTCATTTAAGTTAACCCAATCAGATTAATTAACAAGATATTACATTAATTACTTATTTTTGCATATTCTGCACCTAATTATAGGCAAAAAAAATACTGTAGACAGTTGGTAAGACATACAAGTGTTACATATATATAGTTTAGATTGGAGAAGGGTTGACAGGTTGGGAAAGATAGATAGATAGATAGATAGATAAGGGTCTTTATTGTAAGGCGGGATTAAGGCTAGTGAAGCCTTATCTTCCATCCAACCTAATACTAATAATAATAATAATAATAATACATTTGATAATGAAGAGAACATTACATGATTATATAAAATATTGAAATAATACATTAAATACATTATGGTAGCATTATTGCAAAGTTAACATTTTCTAGGTGTATAGTAATGTTATGCAAATTATGAATTTTGAATCGATTTATGCAAATCTTCAATAGTTTAAGAAACATTCATTCATCCAAGCATAGAGAACATAGAGCCCAGCCTGAAGGGCTGGGGGCGACAAAACTTTTCACCTGCTGATGACATCTGCAGTTAATTTACCTTAATCCACAACGCGTTTCGTCCTTCTGGGACTCATCAGGCGGATGGTGGCCACTAAAAATCAGCTAACTACATGCAAACAAAACTCACAACACATAACCAAACTTGTGGTAGGGCCACGCAAGAAGTAAATTCTGCAAGAATGTTGTCATCATCAGCAAGGTTACTTCACACACCATACATACTGGGGCACACAGTCAGCACAGACAGTAAGGGGGCTTCCCTCCCAACTCTGGTGCTCGGGAGACAAGAAATCCATGACTTACCCTGGATTCGAACCAGGACCCTTGGCAACAAGAGAAAAGCTGCCCCTCCTGCTGTTGCTGGGCAAGGGTGCCTCTTCATTCATACTACCTAAAAGAAAAGGTTAGAGATAGGATGGGTGGAAAGTCACAACACAGCACAACCAGTGAGGGGTCTTCCCTCCTAGACTCTGATGCTTGGGCGACAAAAGAACCATGTCTTAACCCTGGATTTGAACCAAGACCCGTGGCAACGAGAGAGGCTGCCCTACTAATTGTGACTGGGATTCGAAAACGAAAGGAAACAAGACTACAAATTGCAAGCTCTTGGCTGTAGCACAGGTACACGTGCTATACAAGCTCTTGGCTGCAGGTGAAGAGGTTGAAGGAAAAGACGAGTAGGGTCTAACAGGTTCATCACCTGCTAGGCCCCCCCAGCAGGACAAGAAGTCACACTTGTAATGAACAAGGAAACACGAACCCACCAGAAGGTGTAGAGTAGGCTCGCCCATCTCGACCCCATAGGTGAAGAAAGATGGAAAGTGATAGGTGTCAAAAGACTTGGTTGTTCAATAAGTTTGGAAAAGGCCAAATGGCTAGTTTAGTTTAGATTGGAGAAGGGTTGACAGGTTGGGAAAGCATAGAGAACATAGAGCCCAGCCTGAAGGGCTGGGGGCGACAAAACTTTTCACCTGCTGATGACAACGGCAGCTAATTTAAAATTGTTACCTTAATCCACGACGCGATTCGTCCTTCTGGGACTCATCAGGCGGATGGTGGCCACTAAAAATCAGCTAACTACATGCAAACAAAACTCGCAACACATAACCAAACCTGTGGTAGGGCCACGCAAGAAGTAAATTCTGCAAGCATGTTGTCATCATCAGCAAGGTTACTTCACACACCATTCATATTGGGGCACACAGTCAGCACAGACAGTAAGGGGGCTTCCCTCCCAACTCTGGTGCTCGGGAGACAAGAAATCCATGACTTACCCTGCATTCGAACCAGGACCCTTGGCAACAAGAGAAAAGCTGCCCCTTCTGCTGTTGCTGGGCAAGGGTGCCTCTTCATTCATACTACCTTAATGAAAAGGTTAGAGATAGGAAGGGTGGAAAGTCACAACACAGCACAACCAGTGAGGGGGCTTCCCTCCTAGACTCTGGTGCTTGGGCGACAAAAGAACCATGTCTTACCCTGGATTTGAACCAAGACCCGTGGCAACGAGAGAGGCTGCCCTACTAATTGTGACTGGGATTCGAAAACGAAAGGAAACAAGACTACAAATTGCAAGCTCTTGGCTGTAGCACAGGTACACGTGCTATACAAGCTCTTGGCTGCAGGTGAAGAGGTTGAAGGAAAAGACAAGTAGGGTCTAACAGGTTCATCACCTGCTAGGCCCCCCCAGCAGGACAAGGAGTCACACTTGTAGACACCAGTCTAGGAGGGAAGCCCCCTCACTGGTTGTGCTGTGTTGTGACTTTCCACCCTTCCTATCTCTAACCTTTTCTTTTAGTATGAATGAAGAGGCACCCTTGCCCAGCAACAGCAGGAGGGGCAGCTTTTCTCTTGTTGCCAAGGGTCCTGGTTCGAATCCAGGGTAAGTCATGGATTTCTTGTCTCCCGAGCACCAGAGTTGGGAGGGAAGCCCCCTTACTGTCTGTGCTGACTGTGTGCCCCAGTATGAATGGTGTGTGAAGTAACCTTGCTGATGATGACAACATTCTTGCAGAATTTACTTCTTGCGTGGCCCTACCACAGGTTTGGTTATGTGTTGTGAGTTTTGTTTGCATGTAGTTAGCTGATTTTTAGTGGCCACCATGAAGCTTACCGCCCAATATTAGGTAGCTTCTCTCAAATAAATACCCTTAAATTGGGTCAAATTGAAGTTTAATCACTTCTTAATTAAAAGGAAATTAATAAATTATAAGGATGTGGATATTGATTTCAGTGTTAATAAAATAAAAATAATGTTTGAATCTAAATAATTGAAAAGGTTTACTGTATTAATCAAAAACACAAATTACACAAAAGATTTGCATACAAAGACTACTTTCAATTGGCCAATGATTTAGTAGTAAATAAATATGGTACCTCGTTTTACAATGATGGTCTTGATGATGCTGTTTAAAGTTGCTGATATATAATTGATGTCCGAATTGATCTGCTTTAGCACTGAATAATTAAATAAACACTCGGTAAGTTATTCACTGTTCTTCATCTTCATAACTTGGTGTCGCTTGTTCTGTTCCCGTTGTAGTACAACTCCTCCATGAACCCCTTGACACCTTGTCGTCGCCCACGGTCCACCCTCTAATGATGCAGGCACAATACTGTTTCAACTACTCTACTACTACTACTACTACTGAATGCCTGGCTCCGGAGATCGTCTTTATATAGGGTGTAGTGACATGTGATTTCTAGATGATTTGTTGTTGTGAGTCGACAGGGTTGTTGTGATTCACCTTACCCAGCGGCTTCAAGTTCCGTCT
>JAMZAV010014376.1:0-12902 GCA_024449915.1 Sweltsa coloradensis
GGGTTTCGATGAGAAAAAAAAGCATTAAAAACGAATGTTCAATAAAAAAGCACGGGCCCCTAATGTAAAATTTGTTTTTATACAAAATAAGAATAAAAAGAAAAATTTGGCTTCGTTGGGGCAGAAATGTCAACTGACCGTCAGTATTATAACGTTTTTTGCCCGGTACTAGGCCTAGCCCCCAGCTAGGGTTTAGGCATGTGAGGTTATGTAAGGCTTAACTTCACGTTGTCTTAAATAAATACGTTTATTTTTTACCATCAATTTTGTTTTAATAAACTGTACAGTCTATAGTCAACCCAATTCTATAATGTACCTAAGTAGAGCTAGGCTACCCCCTACTTACTGAATGTGAATGTTATTGTATGTCAAGCATTGGCGCAAATAAAAGTAAACACTGCAAATCTGTGTTGTGATTGGTTTTTAAAAACATTACATGCACAGCCACCTAAAGTTAGAGGCGACGGTATGGCTGTAAAGCACTTGCCAGAGCAACATCTAGGAGGCAGTGGCTGTTAAGTATGTTACGGCCTAAATATCTATCATGAACAGCAACCTAAAGTTAGAGGGTAGTTAGCTGCTAATTTGAGGCCCTAAGTTGGTTATGAATGAGCCTTTACGTTACCCCAAGAAAAAATAGCTTGGTGTTTTTTTTTTGTTAGTTTTTTTGTTTTTTTGTTCCCCTCCACTACCCGGGCCCAAACCGGCATATTATGCGATCTTGATGCAAATTGGGAGGGGAACCCTTTGAAATCTCTGAAACGTTTCTGGGAATAATCGATCAAATATTTCTTAGACTATCGTTTCTTTTACGATTTTTTTTCCAATTTTTTAATGTGATATTTTCGTGATTTTGCGAAACGGCTATTTCAAATGAAAGTACTTTTCTGTTGAAAGTCCTTTATATTTAAATAGCGACGTTTTTAAAGGTTCTGTAGGTGTTTGTTGCGCAAGTATGGTATGGTAAGTATATTTTTTGAGGCTTTGTTCGAAATAATTGTGTTTTCCTGCCCTCCCCAAAACCCTTGATGGAATAGAGTTAGAAGTTTTGTGAATGTCTAATCAAATGTTTTCACTGAATGTCTAACATTTTTTTGCGGAGGGGATCCCGTTTAATTTAAACAAGTAGGCCTACCGTTTTGTGTACACCTACTTGAAGAGCTAAGCGACGTTTCATCCAGCATTGTGCCCTACAAAGTTATATCATTTTGCCCCGTGACTAACGCCCAAGCGATGGATTTTCAATGGGAGTGTATAGCCACCTGTACAAAAACATGATATTCATCATCATGAATCAAACAAAACTTTAAAAGCCCTAGTCCAATTCATATTAATCAAAGCATTCAAATATATAAATAAATAACACTAATAAAGCTTGGCGCATTGAAAAAAGGGTTCTACCCTTTCTGCACGCTCCTCATTTGCCATCCACCACACTTTTTGACAGATATCAATTTCCGAAAACCCCCATGGGCCAGGGGTAAAATTTGGCCCAGAGCATGGCTCTGCCAATCGAAAAAAGGCGATTCAAGAAAAAAAAGTCCCCCTCGAAACACACTAGTATAAAGGGTAGTATTTAAAACCCTGAAAATAGAGGCGAGCTCTGGAAAATCGTGTGGGGGCCCCTTTCCCCCCCTGACGCCCCCCCCGGCGAGGATGAAACGACAAACGAACGATGACAAAGACGATGACGACCCCCGACGTGAAAAAACCCCCCTTCCCTCCCAATACCCGTGGGGGGTTCTGACCAGCTTTGCCCCTCCCCCCCCCCCCCCCCCCCCCCCCTTAGGCTCGGTGGTTGCTTTATGACCAAACGGTTGCCCGGGGCCTTTAACCCAAAAAAAACCAACCGAAAACCCAGATATTTTTTTTGATATTGTAGTGGGCCCCTACTTGTGAATTTCAAAACAGCCGTATTGCCCACCTCTTCGTATGAGGTTCGACCCTTCCCGCACGCCCCCCCATTATTAAGTTTATGCTATATTTAACATTGTTTAACGTTATTGTTTTTTATTTTTAGTAGGCCCTATTAAATTTATAATTACACCTCAAATATTGAATTCAGCACGGCAGTCACGGGCAAAAGTCTGACGGAAATAATCAGTCTTGACCGCAAGGAAATTGGGTTTCCGCCCTGGGTTTTGGGCCGGGGGTTTACAGGGTGGGAAATGGTCTATTTGTATTGATTGTTTTGCACCAAATTGTGGCCTATAAACCCCGGGGTCGATTTCGATTTTGAAAATATTCGGGAAGTTTAACAGGGTTTTGCCGCGGCGAAAATTTGGTTCGAAAAAAAAAGCCTAGGCCTAGGTCGAGAATTGATTAAATACAGCCTTGAGTTTAGTTGATTCAACCGAAGTATAAACACAAAGATACATTTTGGTACACTACCCTGAACAGCCTAAATTTGCCCGGAAGTTTTGATACCTTCCCCAACTAGGCCTAGTGGGAGATAAAAAATGGCTGAAATACAGTAAAAAATAGAACAAATCTTTGGCTAAGGAAAAAAAGGGTGGTCGAGAACTGCATAGCTGCCCTAGTAGGGCGTAACAACATCCTGAAAGTGATTTTAAGCTGTTTCCCCAAAAGTTTTTTCCCCAGAAGAATGGTTAAAACGCTCTCACCTAAACCCAAATTTCATGTGTTGTCAGGTCCCTACCCAAACCGGTATTTTTTCGGTTGGTGCGGCCCCAACTTTTAAACACGTTTTTCCCCAATAAAACAATAAAAAAACAACTTCAAATGATATATTTTTAAAAAAAATTCACTAACATGTTTCTTTATTTTTTTTAAGTTAAATGAGGCTTAAGTATGAAGTTAACCGGTAGACCTACCTTTGCTGATATGTTGTAGGCCTACTCACTGAAAGTAACCTAAAACAAGAACATAATAAAAAAATCAAAAATTTGAATAATCACGTTTTTGTTTTATAGTAAAAAAACAAAAAAACTTCAAAACCTTTAACGTCTCATTTTAAACAAAAGTCCATTAGTTCAAAGTCCTTTTATATTTAAAATAGAAATAGCGACGTTAAAGGTTTTTGTAGGTGGAGTTTTTAAGTAAAAAAGGTTTGGGTACACTAAGTGCCAAAATAGGAAGCTAATGTTTTTTTAGGCGCGGTTGGAGAGGTAATTTTTTTAAACAAAAAAAATCGTAAAATTGTGATTTTTATAAGAAAAATTTTTTGTTTTGCGCCCAAATTTCACACGAAAAATTTAATCCATAAAATTTAGGTTTGTGAAAAATTCATCACAGTCGATAAAGGATTAGGCCTAGGTGTTAAAAGTGGGAGAAATTTTTAAAAATTAAAAAAAAATCGAAAAAAAATTGCGATTTTTATGAGAAATAATTTTTCAATTCGCAAAAAAAAACGTGGCAGTCTTAGTTCAGAGTTTCAAAGGTCTTCAGAAAATTTCATCCAATTGGGTATTTTTTCCCCGGAATGTGTTAACAGACAGAAAAAAATGGGCCCTGCAAAAAAAAAAAAAAAATTACGGATTTTGTACCCCAATGTACCCCCTAGTGAAATAGAATTTTGCTTCGCTCCTACGCTTGCTACGCCATCCAAAAAATTAAAGGAGGCGGGGCCCTAAGCGTAAATCCTTCTAACATGGTGGATCAAAACATGAAATTGGGACAAAAACAGGGTAAAGACTTACCTTCGGAAACATTTTGTATTAACAAACCAAAATTTATTGTTATTCATTCATTAAAAAGACATTGTAAGTTTTTGGGGATAAATGGGAAAAAGATGAGTTTTCTCATATTTATTAAACTTTTTTATGTACGAATCAACTTTTCACGTTGCGGATTGTAACAAGCGGTAACAGATACTTTTAATGGACGCGTGTTTTTACAGTTGTTAGAAAGATTAAAAACTCGTGATTATTGCATAAAAAATAAAAAAACCTTCAAATAAAAAAATAGCTACAAGATAACTTAATCAGTTCACAAGTCTTTTCTGTGTATTTTTAAGTATTTGCCTACTATGCAAGAAGTGGGCTGGTAACAGACGTACCAATATGGAAAACAGAGACCTTGTCTGAATTAAAACGGGTATTTTATATAAATATCAACAATCATGCTTTTTTTTGGGGTTTACAGTTAATCAAATCAAAAATTTAAATTACCGTTCTTTATTGGATTTACATCCAGATATTCTTTTTTGGACATCTGTTTAGAATTACCCGGGGGCTCGTTAGGGAAATTGGTTAACGTCTGTGTTGCCCAAAGAAAACAAAAACAAAATTTCTCATAATCAAAATAGCTACATAAGAAAATAGAGGGCTACCTCTACTTATATAAAATACTTTATAGAATTTTTTAAGGAAATTTTCTAATCTTAAAGGAAAAGGCGGTAAAGACGTACCTTGTAGGAATAAAAAATTGCTTTTTAAAATTCCTTTGTACCTGGGAAAAACCCTTAGTAAAAAATTTTTCTGCTCCATTTCGTTGATAGTTAACATCCCTAGATATGAAAATCAAACTTTTTTACCGTCATTCATAAAATTGAATTTTTAAAGCAGTACAGCAATGACTTTGTTTTCCCTCACAGGAATTTGGGGGAGAATTTTCCCCAATGGTGTCAATATCCGTTTTTGAAAAAATGGCTCCTAACTGAAATATGTAGGCCTACTATGATTATGGTACCTATAGGGTTTTTAAGTAAATTGTAATTCCTCAAATCTAGCTTCCAAATAAACTGTAAAATTTTGGGTACCAAAAAGTTTTGTTTCCCCGGACAGTTATTTTTTTTGATAAATTTTACAGTAACAAAAGGGCCCCAAATTAATTATTAGTCTCACTTATTTTAAAAAAACTACCAGTGTTAAGATTCTTCTAGTGCAAAAGCTTGACCAACTTTACTTTTTAATTCCAGTGGGAAAATTTTTTGAATTTGGGGTACGGGAGGGGCTACCCCTTTTCTTAGAAAATTTTAATAATTAAAATGACCTTTCACTTAGGCCCCACCCCAAAACATGCCGATGGAAGCAATTTTTTACAAATGAGCTTTCAACCTACCACTCAGTGGATTTTACAAACTTTTTGGACATAGAATTAAACAATAATATTGGATATAGAAATAACATGGGAACAGCGTACCATGGACGTCTGTTACCGTTCAAGTACGTCTGTTACCACAATTACAACTAATCATAATTAGACAATTGAAAAAAATTTCTTCATATTCACATCCATAATTAACTTAGAAAACAAATTTTTGAAGATATTTAACTGTCGAGTACTCAGAACAAAAAATTTAGGAATTTTTGTAAAGACGTACCAATCCAAATTTTTTAAAAAAGATAAGACCCCATATTTTAATAGCTATGATGGGATAGTATGCTGGTAATAATTTGTGCATATTGTAGAAACCCCAAAATTTGGGAAAGCATTGTGCAGCAATTTAATTTTTTTGATCACTTTTCTTGGGTTTCAATGCTATGTAAAAAGTAAAAAAAAAAAAAAACAGGCCCTCATTGCACTTCTTTTTCATATTAAAAAATATATAAAAGCCATTCCATGAACTTTTGGGGATTCTAAAAGAATAAGCTGTAACTTTTAAATTTTATGTATGACACAGAGTAGCTTTAAAAATTTTTATTTGGGTATGAGGTTGATGAAATCATGTTTTTTGCCCCAATTGTCAATTTTCGAGCTAACAATCGTTTAGGTATTTAATGATTTTGTGTATTTTTAACAAAACAAAGTAGGGCCCAAAAAAAATTGTTAAAAATGAGTCGCTTTTGGATTTTTTTCTATATGAAGTGGTTTCTGATTGTTTTAATGGTGGAAAAGTGTTTTAAAAAGTTGGACCGCACCACCGAAAAAGACCCCCCCCCCCCCCCCCCCCCCCATTTTAAAATTTTTTAACTTCAACACATCCCGTGTTTCCCAACTTGCTTGCAGTATAAGGTGCCCGAGTGTTTTAGCCACAAACTGCCTGGGTGCGGGCCTACCCTACTTTCACCAAAATTATTTAAATTTTTAGGGCGCTCAACGTTAGGTCTAATGCGCCCTCTAGCCAGGGGGGATGGAAAGAAAATACCCTAAAGAAAATAGGCCAACATAGGCCAACAAATTTCCCCCGGGAACGATAACGGGAAGAAAGTTTAATCACATGAACTTACGACACGATGCCAATAAAGTTTCCCGGGGAAGACAACGGGAACATCACCAAGTTTTAAATTTCCGTACGTTACCGGAACCAATCAGAATCAAGAGTAGGCCTAACTCCTAAAACATTTTACAGCTGATTTGGCTTTATACGCGAGTAATATGCTAAATAAATTTTAAAAACAAAAAAAGCAGAAAAAAAAAATTTAATTAACACACTTAGGACCTTCTAATAGTGGAAAACTTAGGTCTAGGTCTCGATTTATGCACGAATTTATCAATCACCCAGTTTATCCGTGACGTCACAATTACTCCCCCAAAAAGTCACGCAAAAAACCAAACGAGACTGATTGAAACAAGTAATAAGAAAAAGAATCGAAAGTGCACACTAGATTCAGGGCTTTATCCATGGCGGACGTTATAACGTGTATGTACATACCCGTACCATTTCCCATATCAAATTTGATTCTGTACTTTTATTTTAAGATTATTTTTACCAACATTCAGAACTTACTTGGCCGGGGCTACTCAACGTGATTGAAGTGTTTCGATCAACTCCCCAACCAGAGGCCGCCATGTCTAGAATGACAATAGTGTGCGGTACCTATTTCAACGGACGTGTGTAGGCCTAGTTGGGTGACCCAACTTTTCATACCGTTTTTTTTTCAAACTAAAATAACATAAAACACTCACCATTGATGAAATAAGTCTCAAGAACAATCATTTATTTGGGCCTCCGGTACTACTTTATTACCATTTCCAGCACCAAAAATCTAAAAGAATCATCACGTTTTTTGGTGTGTGTTAGGCTCTAGGCCTAGGTAACAACTTAACAATAAAAAAACTTCAAAACCTTTAACCTCGCTATTTTTAAACGAAAGTACTTTTCCATAAAAGTCATTTTCTGTGTAAATTATAGCGACGTTTTAAGGTTTTGTAGGTTGAGTAAAAAAAAAAAAAAAGAAAAATTGAAAAGTTGGCGGTCACACCCCAACTAGCCTACACCAAGTCCTTTTCAACGGAGAACAAGATCAAGTAATGAGACCAAGCATAAGTAATTAAGACAAGTAATGAGACCAAGAACAGAATCAGGAAAAAACGTCTTTTATTTGATTTGTCTTCGTCAGTTTGCTTTTTGTCTCGGGCAATTGTGCTCAAAACCTAACCTCAAAATTTCCATTCATGAATTGCTTAGCCCTACAGTACCTAAGACACTAGGCTAGGTACGTCTTAAAAGTAAGCTAGTAGGGTTAAACGAATATCTAACCATAAAACCAATAAGGTGTTTGCCACTACACACCACAATTTTTCATAGCTTACTTATTAAAAAACCAACAAATTTCCGAAAAGTTTCCAGAGTTTTCTAAAGCAAGGCCGTATCACATCACCAATCTTTCCCCCCCACCGCCAAAAAAAATGCAAAATGCGGGTTCCAGATTCCAGGCGGCAGTGCTGGCGCCTAATTTAAAATTCATTACAATACAACCAAGTACAAACATAATTTTTTAGCTATCACAATATAATTAAAATTTTAGTAAAACTTTATCTTATTATTTAACTACAACTTATTTAACTTTTTTAGTCTTAATTTAAAAATATATGATAAATGACGTAGTAACCTATTAACAAGTGGAAGATTATAATTTTGCAGACGACACGAGGTCTGTTCTTTTGTCCATACAATTTTTACACCTTTTCACTTTTGAAGAAATAAGCGTTCTTTTTTCCAGTGTAATTACAATATTTCTTTCCAAAGAAAGTGTTCTTTTGTCCAGGGGGGTAATTACAACTTACACTTTGTACTGTATCTTGAGGGGTGTTGTAAAAGGTGTATCTATGGAAATTCGCACCAATTTCAAAGTAACCCTGGTGTGTAATGTGCATGTTGTTTAAAAATAGAAGATAAAACTGGTAGATAATAAAAAACATGGAAAATAGAATTGTAGAAAATGCACAAGTTGTGTATTGAGTGAGATAATCTTATGAAAGTGTTTGATAATGCATGTAATGACTGAATCAAATATAGAAAGGGTGGGGAATGAAAAGAAAAGAAAAGGAAAAAATGAAAAAAGAAAGAAAAGACAAAGGGAAATGAAAAAAGGAAGAAAAAAAAGAACATAGAAAGAGAAACAAAACATTAAAAAAGAAAAACGAAAAGAAAAAACGATTTATTAGGACGATCCACTCAACGATATGAGGTTGGCCAAAAAATCAGGGAACAGCAATCAGGAGTATAATCAAAAAACTTTCGCGGAAGAAACCTTCTTGTGTTCAATCTGCAGTTTGTGTGTCAAATCTTGATAAACAGTTTAGTCCAAAAAATCTTGGACACATATATCAATCCGATATATAATTATTTAAAATTCTGTCATGTTAAACTGATCCACAGGCAATGATACAGGACACCTAACTCAAGTTGCAAGCTCCATCAGGAGGCCCCTCCCCCCCCCCCCCGGGCAACCAGACAATCTAGGCAGAAAAACATAAAATGAAAAACACATTGAATTATATCATCATAATTCAACGCAATAATGAAGCAAACAAAGAGAAACGCAAAATCATAATTAAGAAATTATGAAGGTAAATTAACATTCCACAAACCACACAGACAATAACCTACAAATAAATAGTTAAAAATAATTCTTGCTCTTTGATTCCCAAAAATCATTGCTTCAAAATTTGTACTTTTAAATTGTAACCAATTCCTAGATCAGTAAACTGGCTTCTAATATCAATAAGAAATTGAATTCAATAGGGATACGCCTCTGTACATAAATGACGTTCTAAATGCTTCAGAATTAATGTAGGAACTTTGTTCTATCAGGTCAACAATTTTAAAAAATATTGGGTTTAGGAATACCTTAAAAACGTTATCTTTCAATACTTTGTTTGTATGTATGTACCAGCACGGCTACAAACTTCATCCTTTTAAATCGTAAACAATCAGCACTGCAATTAATCTTGGCTCAGGGAAATGAATAAACAGATGGTCAATTTACTCTGGGGTACAACATACTCAGTTCGCTTACTGCCCAACACTAAGCAATAATCAATAATAAGTAGATTAATATCATTTTTATGTGTTACAAAATTGATGCTAGGTAAATGATTGTTGGTGAAAATCACAATTTCAAATATTTATTAAATGTAGTTTGATTGTTGGTTTCTGCATCTATTGTAATTAGATTATTTAGTTGTCCTCCTTTGAAAATCAGTTTTTATAATGAATAGGATAGAATGAAAGGAAAAATGAAATAACAAGTAAATACCGTTCAATCTATTGTGTTACAAGACTGTTAACGTGTGTTCGGCCCCATTGTTTCAATCTCCCTACCCTGCCCACACAAGAGGACACACTTTTCAAAATGGAAGTACAAATAATTAGAATACAAAACTGACTAAATGGCGTTTTCCATGGTATGCACCGGCCGAGTGCAGAGAATGGTCATAGTATCAACCCCCACTTGAATAACATTAAAAACTGAACAATGAAAAGACAAGTGGCAATCAGTGCGCACTAGGGCGCACTAGTGCGACCTGAGAGCGTGAAATGGGAAAACGGCATAAATACAAAAGTATGTGCCACCTTACCTTGCTGAAGGTAAGGATCTGTTTCAGTAGGCCTAGGCTAGGGCTGCCCGGGGGACGGCGGGAGGGCGATGGGGGGATGCCCGTAATTCAAAAGGTCCCACATTGCAAGTTTCTGCTATCACTTCACTTGGTCTAAAAAAAACGGACCACCGGCTTCGAACTATGACTAATTACGCACGTACAATTACCGAAAAACATTGCATTATGAACACTTGTTTCGCGTTTGTTACCGACAGTGTGTTGCGAAATTAACGGACTCTGCCAGAGGGATGGGATGGTCTAGAATAGTATTTTGGTTAGCAAAACCCGGGGTCTGGGCGCGAAGCCCCAGCCTTCGAAGGCGAATTTTTTTTGGGGGTATTATTGCCTTGAGCATGGCCTAAGAAGCGATCTGAGGAAAATATTGGCGGGTATTATTGCTCTCAAGATGGCCTTAGAAAGCGATCTGTGAAATTTTTTGGGTTTCATTATTGCCCTCGAGATGGCCGCAGAACCAGAAGTGATATGACAGAAAAATTGGCGGTATTATTGCCCTCAAGAGGTATTAGAAGCGATCTGAGGTATTATTTTGAAAGGAATATGTGGTAAATTGACGCATTATTTATTAACATTACGAGATAAAGTCACTTGATATGTTATGAGATGAGATGGGAATCCAGAGGTGGGATTGAGCCATCCCTGCGGGGATACCTTTCAGTAAAAAACAGAGCCACGGATCTGAAATACCCGGGGGGGAAAATCCCCCCTATCCCCCCGTCAAATTCGCAACCTGGTTACCGAGATATGAGCACTTTAGTCGGAGAATTGGCCGCGTAGGTTTAAATGTTCGCACTATAATGGATTCACGCGACCATCAGTGGAGGAACCTAGGGCCACACTTGACATGGCTCTTTTTTTCCAAAGGGGACCCCCCCCCCCCCCTAATGTGCCAATTCATAGCCGAAAGGTTGACGAAGGTTTCAATAGAATATTGGTTTATTGCTGTCAGCCCTCAGCCGTCTTCATGTTAAATTCCCCAACTCGAGAAAAGGTACTGAAAACAACCCATGCATATTGCCATTGCAGTATAAACAAGCGTTATTTAACGTTTTCATAATTGTAACGTATGTAATCAAGTCCTTGTTCCAAAAGATGGGTCTGTGGGTGTTTTATTACTTTTAACCAAATATAAGATTGTTCGCAAAAATAACTGAACATGTATTAACTTATTTTACGTCTATCCTATGCAGTTATAAAAACTGATTTACAAAGGACAACTAAATTAAATTATTATATGCCTATATACACATGGATAACGGTGTAATCCGTGTACACAAGAGTGACACACGTTCGAATCCAGGATGGATTCGAACGTGGAACGCAAGACAGCAGTAATATGAAATCAACCCACGGGTTCTGCAGTGGTTTATAAACTATTGAAGGGTACTTAGTCATTCGTGTACCGCTAATGAGACAATACAACTTCAAGAGAAGGCAGATAAAAGAATTACCGAATCCACCGAATGGTTTACGGTGAACAAACAACTGCTAAACTCATCAAAAACCAAATTTATTCAATTCCATTCATTCCAAAAAAACAAATCACTCAACCAAATACCTTGCATTACAAATTCACATGATAAATCCACAGTAGAATCATCTACACAAGCAAAATTATTGGGAATAACAATAGATAACAACTTAACCTGGCATGCCCACATCAACACCCTAATACCAAAACTCAGCTCAGCTTGTTTTGCAATTAAGAGCATCAAACAAATAAGCAACATATCAACTGCTAAAATATGTTACTTTTCTCTATTTGAATCGCGCTTGAGATATGGAATCGAATTTTGGGGAATATCGACTCATATCGACAAGGTATTCATCACGCAAAAACGAGCAATCAGGGCATTATGTACCCTTAAGCCGACGGAGCATTGCAAACCCTACTTTATTACACTAAACATTCTTACAGTTACATGCCTTTACATTCTCAAGTCAATTTTAGTCATAAGAAAAAACATCCACACTCTCACAGTCAACAGTGGCATACACACCCACAACACAAGGAACAAAAATAACCTCCATCTTAACCAATATCGTACAAACCTAGGTCAAAAAAACTCTGATTATTTGAATAAAACTCTATTCAATAAACTCCCCCAATCAATAAAAAACAGAACAGAACACATCAAATTCAAAAATGAACTAACTAAATTCCTAATACAAAAGGCATACTACAGCATAAAAGACTTTATGACTGACAGAACTACCTAATAATTGCTATATTTTATTATTAGTAGGAGGTACCATATAATAGGCTATAGGCCTATACTATTTTGTAAAATACCTATATTATATTATATTAATACTTATGTAACAACTAGTCTATGTTTAGCAAAATGGACTACACGGTGAAAACTGTTATAAACTTTAACTGTACTTTGTATTGTTATTTGTTGTCCAAATAAATAAATAAATAAATAAATATAAATAAATAATTAACATAAATCATCTATACAAGCTAACTAATTAGTTATTATTCTGTAATTCGTCGAATATTCAATACACACTTTTGAATGAAAATGATGCTAAAATCGCCTTTCAAAAACTCAAATAACCGGAAAAGGGCAGGCTAGACAGTGTGTGAAGTATAATTTTTACTCGACTCATCAATAATTAAATGATAAGATTAAAATAATATTAGTTACATTACTGGCCAGTGATTGAGTTTTACACAATACATTAATTTATAGTCTGCGAACCTTTTACAAATGCCAAAAAAACAACCCTTCGAAAAGAATTTGTTGAGGTTGAAAGGCGCATGACGAATATAATAGAGGTATTTTACAACCATTTACCCAGGTTAACAATATGAAATGGGATGACAGCTGCGGGGTCTTTTTGTATATAGATAGATCGTATCGGTGGCATTTTTTCATATTCTGAAAAATGATAATATGATACAATGAAAGAGTCGCTTTATCTATCAAGATACGATAAATGGCGGTCGTAGCGACTATTTACAGAATCAGGTCGATAACGATAATTTATAACGATTGATATTTCATATCAACCGTGATCGCTATCGCGTGGCATAGCGACTATTTTACAGAATCGCACTGCAGGTGTGGGGTCTCTTGTATAAGTGATAGTTAAATCGTGTCATTTTTTTCATTTACTGATAATAATATATAGTTTTATTCAACAAT
>JAMZAV010014377.1:0-14281 GCA_024449915.1 Sweltsa coloradensis
CAGCTCGAATGACTACATTTGATAAAAGACGAAAACTGGTACTATTTCCATACGTATCTAACTGTGGAATGACATGTTTTGTGTTACTGAAGGAGACACATTTCCCCTCAGATCCCGTGCTGCCCAGGACAGAGGTTCGATAAAGGCTTCTGTGCGACTCGAGGTCCGTGGCCGTTACTGCCAATGATGTCTCGAAGAGATGTACCCTCCTGAACAGGGCACGATCAGGATCAGAACTGATGAAATACCATTTGTATCCAATTTACAGTTTTCATTGGAAGGAAAATAGATCTTACGAGTTGTGCAATCGGATGAGGACGAATAAGATTATATATAAATGTAAATACCTTCTTGCGCCAATAAGTTAAATAATGTTTTAATATGTATTACACAGTAAATGTCGAATTATAATGCTTCCAATAATGCATTGCATAATTAATAAGTGCTTCAAACTGGGACAGAAAAGTATGACTGATATGGGAACAAACCATTCACATTTGTAATATATTTGTAACTACAATTATATAATTATGACAGTCGTAATATTATAAAAAAAATCACAATCTAAGGAATGCCTTGAGACAACTGACATAATCAACAGTGTGATAACACTGTGTTATAATTGTTTTCATTTCAAGACCGGCCTCACGAAGGACTGACAATTCACAACTGTTCTAAGAAATTAAAGAATAGTTTTAGTTGGACCACAGTTATGTTTAAAAATAATAAATCAATGCCATTCGATATTGATATTATTTACAAAACAACTCACAATATTTTGGCTACTTCTCTGCAGCTATAATAACAACAAAAAAAACACAACAACAATTAACAAGTAACAACACAACAACATTAACAAGTGCGCACAAGTTTGAAATTCGTCTTCTGTTGTCATTGTTGTTGTCATCATGCAAAAGGTATTCTAAAGCATAATGTAATATTATTTCATGTGGACTTGAATGCTTATTATTTTCTACAACAGTGTAGTCTTATAACATTGATCTGAGGCCAATCGGAAGATGTCAGAGAAATATTTTTATATATAGTATTTTTTTATGAGTAATTGAGTGGATGGACATAAATGACAAACTTGTTCGTGTCTATTTAGTCAAGTCAAGTCAAGTTTATTAATAGATACATCAGGTACATTACATATCAGTACATTGTATCTCGTCACTTACAACAATACAACAGTATTACAAATACTGTACAAAACGTATGCTTAGGTGCAAAGTAGTCAATACAAGTAAAATCAATAAGATGCAAAAGATCGACAATAGAGAAAAGCCTTAGTACAAGGGTAAACGACTTGGACCAGTACAGTAACCAAAAGCAAACAGAGAATTAAGTGACAGTAATAAAAGTGTAGGCCTATTGGAACTAATTAAAATGCAATACAAAATAAAGACAATAAGAATGTTGAAAGTACAGTTAAAAATTACAGTTAAAATTAACGTTTACATTAGCAGGTATCAAAAATCTCATTGATGCTATACAGAGCCCTAGTAATCAAGAATTGTTTTAATTTAAGTTTAAGAGTGCTGTTTTTTTTTCAGAGTTTGTAATGTGCTTTGGCAGAGCGTTATAAATCTTTACTCCGATGAAGTCCTCACTTTTATGAGCAAGCTCCAGTCTTGCTATTATTGAGTAAGTTTCACATTCTCACTTTAAACTTATACGTTACCGAAAGTTAAAAACCACTCACTCTTAATGGAAGAAGCAAAATGCAGAAACAAACTAATCAAATGAAAAAGAGATGAACATAATGAGGGAAAGCCCCTCGTTTGTCATTGATTCGCTTAGTTTATTTAAATTTATTTAAATAGATGTTTTATTACTGGTAATGAAAATACCTAACGGACGGATGAGACAAACAGTATCTTCACGTTTGACAGAGTTTGCTATTTTGTGTCAGTGTCAGTCATTCATTGCAAACTCACTTGTGCTACTTGTTGTTGTTGTTGTTGTTGTTGTTGTTGTTGTTGTTGTTGTTAAATTATATTTCGCTTACTTATTATAAAATTGAGTTCCGAAACTAATGTCCATTCAATATTCTTGTACAGAATATCAACTCAGTGGATTTTGTTGAAAACCTATATCATCTTTGCACAATCGATAAAAAACAAAAAGCTAACCTGAAGTTTCATCAACACATTACTTATTGAAAACAATAAGTTCTACGAACATAGTAATTTCTATCGTATTAGACAATTGCAATACATTGACATTCTAGTAAAGACAACGATTCTTAGTTTTGATTGAATTCTAGACAGTTTTAATTGGATGCTCTGTACGTGCATATTGCAGCAAACACTGAACAAGTCTTGTACGTGCCGTTTTAAATCGCAATTATTATGAGTTATCATTAAATATATTTTCTTAAGACTCTGCAATAGCTTGAGAGTCGAGAACGTACATATTCTGGATCGAAAATGTTGGAAAGTATTGGATCAAACGGAATCGGGTTTTTTCCTATAATTAGATCAAAACTTCAACTAGTAACGTATACAAAAACATTCTAAAGTTGTGTTTAATATTTAGCGCTAATTAGGTTTGCAAAGTATCGAAATCTCGAAATTGTCCTATGTCAAGCGATTTTCTAGAGCTAGTAGTACAGTGAATAATGAACAGATTGTCATCGGGTTTGTTTTTTTTACGAGAGGAAGAAATATACTAGTAACATAAACAACCACCTGCCCATATTTCGCGGTCAGTTTTTTAGTATCTTTAAGCCAAAGTGCTCCTTGCCAAACCATCAAAACAGAGACGCAGTAATTTATTTAAACAACGCAACTACATGAGACCTGTTCTACATTGAAGTTCATAGGTGTATCTATGAACTAAAGTCAAAATATTTGTATTTTCTTACTTGCGTTTCCTGAAAACCATAGGCTAAATATAGTAAATTTTCACTGAACTGTTGGATGTGTAGTAGCGTAACGTGGCGCCCTCTACCGAGCTCGGGGTTCGCCACACCCGTAGCTCTCATATCAGTGTTTAGGTGTCATCAAGGAGGGGCGAGTATTATGATTGGTGAAACTGAATATCCAGGCTTATCTGATGTTTTGCGATGCTCTGCCGGTGCGCCATTACTCTTGAAAATCACTAAAGGAGTTGGGAATCGTTTTTCCGGAGAAAATGTTTAACGGGCTAGTCGACCTGGATCCATTGACCACATACAACTTGGATATCTCTCATGCAGATACGGTAAAGCTGTTACTCTGATACCTCCCTTTGCTAGAACAACGCAGTATCAGCAAGGTTTTTTCTGTCGATCTGTTAGAGATTGGAATGCTCTGTCTTATGAGGTCCGCACAGAACAAGATTTTCATAAATTTCGGAGAGACCTTAGAATATGAATAACTTTAATGAACAGTCAAGATCATACCAGTTAACACGAAAACCACTCACTCACATGTACACATACACTCATATTCACATGCACTCTCAAATTCACACTCACACATGCCATCATTTTATATTACATTTATGTGAGTTATCTAATATCTATGAGTAATTTTTTGTGATATTTTGTGTTTTTCTAATATTGAGATTATTGAGTATATCGTTATTAAGTGTTTTATATTGTTGATGTGTTTTTGTATATTCTATTATTGTATTGTGTATATTGTCCTGGTGGTAAGACGCTTTGTGTTATGGGGCTATGCTCTAATTTCTTACCTCCAGCAATGTGATTGTATGTCATGTTGGAATAAATAATAATAATAATAATAATAATAATAATAATAATAATAATAATAAATACAATTTTATATGTTGATTAGATCACTTCCTATGGATATTGATCTTTGTAAAAATTGCATGTTTATATACTAGTCCAGGAGCTAATTCCTGTAGGGCCATTATTACGAAATCTGACTTGACCCACGTATTAGTATGCACCGTATGAAATAGGCCCAGTAGTTCGTCACTTCGAATTGTGGTGTACGTTTTTTTTAGAGGCCATTTTGTTTTTTGGATGTGCGATCATTGAAACGCTTACTCATTACTACCTTCAAATGTACATAACTCGGGTCTTGTTTAACCGATTTTATTTCTTTTCATACCGATTTGTAGTAACTGTATGCTTTAATTATTATATACAATCAATTTTTAATAATTATATGATTTCATTGTTAAAAAATGCACACACGGCAAAAATAGTGTAAAAAATTTCATTAAAATGTGATTGGAGTAAACATTCGACATTTTTTTTGGACAGCTAGCGTGATGTTTTTATACTTGATTATGATTTATAAAGTTCATTTATGAAAAAAACTAATAAAGATCTGGAATTGTTTGTGTTTTAGATGATTAGCGTTGAAGGATGAGTATTTACAGTGGCTTGAGCGCTGTTTTACTATGTTTTTAATCCAAATACATGCTGTCATTGCTAGCATAGAATAATATTTTGAAAGTAATTTCAGCCAACAATACAAGTGAATGGTAAACAGAATGATACCAACAATGTGTTTTTAAAGACATTTTTCATAACATCGATTTTACAGGATTTTCACTTTTAAAAGTGGAAAAAGTGGAAAAGTGCGATTTCCACGTGAAAAATATATTTGGTTGCACTTAAATTCTTGGAAAGTCTAATATTATAGATTTTTAAAGGTTTCTCCTGAAAATTTCATCAAAATCGCAGCAGTCGTTTGTCTCTGGAAGCGAAAAACGATCTCAAAGGTGTATAAATAATAGAAAAATATCTTGGTCTCTGATGTGGTTTGACTTTGATAGAACCGTAGTGATTTATATACTTTCGCAAGTATATGTTTCCATTGATGAGCCAATTGGAACCGTCGTACCAAGGATAGTGGTAGTCTGCTAAAAGCATAACAATCGTGCAAATGTGAAAAAGCATGAAATTTGCCAGGTTTATTTATTATTATGATAAGAGAGAGATACGCGAAAATATCGTTTTGAGCAAGATGCTACAAAGCGTTTTTTTTCAATAAAACAATGGTTTTTCTATTCTATTTTTTTATTAAACATATAACCAATTGAGTATAGAACATATATATAGTACCTGTAATTTGTTCTTACACATTTTTATATAGATTATATTAATTCAACCTTGGCTTGGTGACATAATTTTAAAATAAAAATATGAAAATCTTCACACACAATATTTTGAAAGTGGTCAAAAAAGAGATGATACTAAACGCTATAAAACACTTGAAAATGCTATTAATAAGTATCTCTAAATACAATGATGACAAGTATTTCAGAAATATATGGCCCCAAATTGAGATCCTGTAACTTTCTGATTAATTGAATCAATTAAATAAATTCATAAATTTAACAAAAAATATAAATTTAACAATACCCGTCTACGATGGGGAGGCTTATAAAAAGCAGGTGTTGTCAACAATCACATTATCACATCACATCATTGTATTGTTGCTAGGAACCGGAAGAAACTAAGGCTTCTTATACAAGATAACTCATTTTTAACAATGCAGTGGAACTTAAAAATAATAAATGAACCCTGGGACCCAACGTTGCCGTCCAAATTTTTTTACCAATTTGTGTTTTTGTGAAAGAGCGGAAAATTTCCAATTATTTTCTTTTCATGATTTCGCACAGTTTATCTCCTTATGTACAAACTTCTGATGGTAAATTGATATTCAACTTAATAATTATTTCATTAATCTATTAGTTACAAGAATTTCGCTTAGGAACACAAAGCCATACATTTTTTATTTATTGGCATGTTAGTAAAGTGGGAAAATCTTTGCCAATCGGTAGAGTTTTAAATATTCATAATTATACATACGTCAAAAATGGTAAAAATTAACTAAAATATAATTAATTAGATCATCATTAATTATTTTTATAACTTTTTCGGATATCTTTTCTTGTAATAAAGGCTTTTATTTGATACCAATGATGGTATTTTTCTGGTTAATTTCTGAATTGATTTACTTAATCCAATTAATAAGAAAGTTATAGTATCTCAATTTGGGGCCATCTATTTCTGGAGTACTTGACATACTAATAATTAATCACCTCTGGCCAATTTTCATGCTTTTTTAACATTTACACGATTGTTATGCTTAAAGCAGACTACCACTATCCTTGGAACGACGGTTCCAATGTGCCCAACAATGGAACATACCTGCGAGAGTATATAAGCTGTACTATAAAAGTCAAACCACATTAAAGAACAATATATTTTTTTGGATGAGCGAAGCGAAGACTTCAATTTCACTGACCCCCCAAAAAATTTAGCTTGGTTGTTTTTTTATTTTTTTATTTATTTTTTGTTTGTTTTTTGTCTGTTTGTTCGCTCTCTACTGGGAAAACGGCATATGCGATCTTGATGAAAATTTGAGGGGACCTTCGAAATCTCTGAACTTAGAGGTGTATTGTTTTTGGGTACAATCGAAGAAATATTTCTCATGAATATCGTACTTTTACGATTTTTTCCGATTTTTATTGCGATATTTTCGTGACATTTTGGCCGATTCTGACCAAACGGGTGGGGCTACAACGTTCATATTTTACATGTACATTAAGGTAATGGTTATGTATAGCTTTTTGAAAGAAAAAGTTGGAAAAGTTAGCCAGAATCCATAGAATAAAGGTTTTAATATGAGTTTTTTTAGGTTTATAATAACAATTAACAAGTAACAATAGAAACTTGACAACAATCACCTACAATGCATTCAAAAAGCACTTGCAAAAGAAAAGTGGTCCTACGCAAACAAAAAACTTACAAAAAAAGCTCATCCATCAACGCGGCGGGACTAAAGCGTTTTCCTAGTATTCATACACCTTTGAGATCGTTTTTTGCTTTCCGAGACACACGACTGCTGCGATTTTGATGACATTTTCAGAGAACCTTTAAAATCTCTAATATTAGACTTTCCAAGAATTTAAATGCAACCAAATATATTTTTCACATGGAAATCGCACTTTTCCACTTTTTCCACTTTTAAAAGTGAAAATCCTGTAAAATCGATTGTTATGAAAAATGTCTTTAAAACACATTGTTGGTATCATTCTATTTTACCATTCACTTGTATTGTTGGCTGAAATTACTTTCAAATATTGTTCTATGCTAACAATGACAAAATGAAGTTGGATTAAAAACATAGTGAAATAGCGCTTAAGCCACTGTAAAAACTCATCCTTCAACGCTAATCTTCTAAAACACAAACAAATCCATATATTTTATTAGTTTTGTTCATAAATATATTTTATAAATCATAATAAAGTATAAAAAACATCACGCTAACTGTCCAAAAAAAAATTCGAATGTTTACTCGAATCACATTTTAGTGAAATTATTTACACTATTTTTGCCGTGTGTGCATTTTTTAACAATGAAATCATATAATTATTAAAAATTGATTGTTTGTAATAATTAAAGCATACAGTTACCTACAAATCGGTATGAAAAGAAATAAAATCGGTTAAACGAGACCCGAGTTATGTACATTTGAAGATAGTAATGAGTAAGCGTTTCAATGATCGCACATCCAAAAACAAAATGGCCTCTAAAAAAACGTACACCACAATTCGAAGTGACGAACTACCTGGGGCTGTTTCATAAGGTGCATACTAACACGTGGTCAAGTCATATTTGAGATGTTAAGTGGGGTGTGCGAAAAAAAATCCACAGGTTCTAGCTCCTGGTCTATACGTGGAGATGTGTTTGCAGCCGTTCATTGTTTACCTGACTAAATCCCGTGCTCAAATTAGTTACTTGTTGCAATAGTGATTCACAAATCTAAATCTCTGAACTACACAATCTCCGTGCGTAGCCGACTTATTATTTTATGTCTCAATTCTTATTGAATATAATCGTCCACATATTTCTTCATTGCGTTCCTTGAAAGTTATTTGATGTGATAATACACGGTAAGATTATTCTAGATAGAGGAGAAAACCACTATACATCGACAAAATTATCAGTGACCATGCGATAGCCTGGCATAGACAGACGTCACACTATTTTATCAAAAGCCCGTGGAGAACAAAATATGTGCTGGGTAATGTGATAAAAGTTTATCAGTTTCCTCTGGGGTATGTGGAATCTTTAGATTTGGTGGAAGTTCGGGTAAGCCCAACCTATAATGTCGATAACCCTACAAGAGCTAACTCAAACTAAACAGTTGTCTAAGTGAAGTGATACAGTGAAGATGTAAAGTTGGTGTCCGCAATGAAGATGGGAAGAAAAGTGGGGAAAAAAGGAAAGTCACCGAGATATTAAGTGAATTAGCCAAAGCGAAGTAAAAGCGACACCGGTAAGATAATAATTATATATTGTATGGTAATCAACGCAGAAATGACAAAATCTATCTCAGCGGGGTATCGAACCCCAGTGTCCCGATTGCCGATCGGGTGCTATACCGCTAAGCTACCGACACGACTAATTTCATAACATCTGGATTGTTGGTGCATTGTATTGATCTGAATAGACCGTGGTTCGATACCCTGTTGAGATGGATATTTTTAATTTCTGGGTTGATTTCCATAAAATCAGTTACACCGACGAAAGTTTCCCGATTTAATAACGAAATTGAGAAATTATATTGTTTGTCATTCCATTCTTTTATGAGAAGAACATATTGCCCATATGCAGTCTCAGCGCATGCATACTTATTTTAGAGTATCTAGACTTCCCGAAAATCAAGGACAGTATAATACCACTTTTTACTAAAATCAATATTCGTAGGCTATACAAATAATTGACTTGAGTCACTACTCCGTGCACACTTGTAGACAAATGTCTACATAAGCTGTGTTGCTCATAAGTGTTTTATTGCTCCCTGCCGTCTACTCATGTTAATAAAATTCCAAGGAACCATGGAATATACAAATTGTGGACCTGTCATGTTTTTCACTGTAATAACAAAAAGATTGCATAATAGTTTTATCGAATGTTTTATGGCATTTAACTCTAAATGAACAAACGACCACTCCCATTTTTATGGATTAATCTACTATCAGCTACTTTGTCTTTTAGAGCTATCATATAAATAAATATTTCTCTTGAAAAAACAAGGGCATTTTTTCGTTTTTTGTGGTGTTTTTCGTCTGTTGCGAGCAGTGGCGTAAACATGGAGTGGGGGGGAGGAGAGAGGGGCAACCGCCAACAGCCCCCTTAAATTTGGTGTAGGGGCCAGGGGGCACAACCGCACAATTGTTTTTCATAATGAGGTATTTATTTTATGGAAATCGATCCAGAAATTAAAAAATCCATCCAAGCGGGGTATCGAACCCCGTTCTTCCGACTGCAGGTCGAGTGCTTTTAACCCCTCTATATTATTATTATTATTATTCTATATTATGTTTATAATTATTTAAAGATATTATTATTTATTAATATTTTATAATAATAATATTTATATAATTAATATTAATATTTAATTTAATAAAACTATTTAATGTTGGTAAGAGCATAGCCCGTTTAGTTATGGTCCGGGGTTCGATCCCCGCGGTGTAGTCACTTTTCTAATTTATGTCTTAAGTACTAACATATGTATATATAAAAATTATATTATATTGACATAATTTTCGTTACTCGTAATTTTTTAATTCATATTTTATATTTTTAAGATAAGTGAAAAAAGACTCGTTAAAATACTCCTGTCATAACAAATAATATAAAAAAAGATTCGGGTCATTTGCTAAGGTTCCACCCCCCAAGACCCTTCCCCCATTCTGCACGATCTTGTACTTTACACTGGAAAGAGCGTAAACCCTTATATTTATTTTTGGATGAAACCACTGACTATATAGCCCAGGAGTGGAAGAAAATTTTGGATGGTGTACCCCGGACCAAAATTCCGAACAAGCTGAAAATTTGCACACATGTTCAGTTGATCATTCTAAACAATAGTTGAAAAGTCCCCTAAGCTCCGCCGCGTGCGTCTTGAGATATAGTGACAAAAGGGCGTAAGTGCCAAAAATTTGTTATTTTCAATTTCAACCTTTTTTTGCACTGATACTACAATTATTAAAATATTTCTACGAAAGTAAAGTTGAAATCAGTCATAAGCTTCGACCCATGAGTGGCAAAAGGGCGTTAGTGCCAAAAATATGAATTTTTCAATAATTTCAATACATTTTGGCATACGTATGTGCAACTGCAAATATTATGTATTCATACGACGGAAACGTAAATTGTTTTCCCTTTTCTTCGACCATTGTGTCTTGACACATGGTGGCATAAGGGCGTAAGTGACAAGATTGTTATTTTCAGTTTCAACAAACTTATTGACATTCATATATATGCAAATTATTTTAGTATTCGTAGGAAACAAAATTAAAACATCTTCCCCGAGCTTCGTTGCTGGCGTCTTGATAATTGGTGTGAAAAGGGCGTAACTGACATCATAATTCAGTATTTAATATAAAAGGCTTTTGACATTCAACTACGTTTATTGTAACATATGAATACCATACAATGGACACTCAATGTAAAATCCATTGCATGCTGACTTACTTGCTATGGCCAGCTTGTATGTAAAGAACCATTACAAAATCGTTGTAAGTAGCAGATTAGACATAAACAATTTTATAAAATATTTACACCCGACATTCTCAAACGGCATGCATGACATAGTTAGGCGAAGATCTGGTGTGTTTTGACCTGGAAAGTTTAAACATATTCAAAGCTTGAAAACTCATCTCATGTTAAAAATAAATAACACGGATTTTGAAAGGATTCGAGCAGGAGCTGTGGACAACCTAGCTTGGGCTTGCTGTCTGTAGTGTCACAATCACTACAGATCATGAGCTGTGACTCTTGATGTATATAGTGGCAAATGGCGTAAGTCACAAAACTAAATATTCAGTCATACTGATTTAAATATTTGCTTGTACGTGTGGGCCAGATTATCAGCCGGCAACATATGAAGACTTGAAGGGTCATCAACCTCAAGATAAATCCCAAACATGGCACTTAACTGACATTATTTGGTGTCCAGTTACCCTGGTCGTACTTAAAAAGTAATACTATGAAACCGATAGTGAGTTTAAAGATAGAGTACATGTCCCTAATTTCTTCATTGTACAAAAGCATAACTGCGCATCACTCACATTGAAGTTTATCTGCAACATCAACACTATTTAATAGCATTATTTGGATAATGGTGATCTTAAGGACGCTTTTTGGCACAAGACGACTTTCACTGTTCGAAAAGAAGTCTTCTTTTTTAAACCACGACAAAAACACATATTGCGGGGTCAATCTCCCATATACATTAAACTACCCTTGCCGAAACATATATTTTTCCTGTATAGTGGTCAAAAATTGCATGTAGTGTAGTGATGCCGCCACCTCGTCCTGTTTCCATACTAGGAAGTCTATACTAAAAACATGTTTCATGTTGTGATTGTGAATAAATGCGGCTCAGTGTGTTCAGTTGTGTTTGACGGACACAGGAGATCGTCTTGTACCAAGCTGGTAGGAATTACTAAGCTGCAGTTACCAAAAATAAATTAGTAAATGAAATTATGCCAGAAGTTTTTAAGGGTATAAGTTGGCTTATTTTTTTCTACCGTTTTATCACAATAGATTTTTGCTGTGGTATATTCCCCTTTACTTCATTGAGCAGTAGCGCTTCATTTGCAACTGCGTACTGTGAGCTCTAGATTTGATATGCTGCCAGTCCACCACACATTAAATAGATCTATCCTTCCATCCCCTCTAAACTTGATGGCAAACATAGGGGATGTATCATAGTTTGTAGCGTTCAATGCCAGTCGGGCACACATGCAATTCAGTCCGCTATGTAAGCATTCATTTCCCACTCGGACATTTAAAAAATCAAATCGGTATTGAAATATGGTTTTTTCTTTTCTTTGCTCATGCTCTCTATCTATCGTGATGTGATACTAAAGTCGAACCCAAGATAGGTTGTCCACATGCAGCTCGTGCTCGAATCCCTTTCAAACTCCGTCTATGCAAGCCGCTTGAGAATGCTGGAGAATATTATTTTATAGGTTTGGTAATGTCCAGTCTGCTACTTACAACAATTTTGTAATGGTTCTTTACATACAAGCTGGCCATAGCAAGTCAGTCAGCATGCATGGATTTTCAAATTTAGTGTCCATTGTTTGGTATTCATATGTACAATAAACGTAGTTGAATGTCATAAGCCCTTTTTTTTATATCATATAGAATTATGATTTCAGTTGCGCCCTTTTTTCCACCATTTAACAAAACGCCAGCAACGAAGCTCGGGGAAGATGTTTACTTTTGTCTCGTACAAATACTAAATAATTTTGCATATATACGAATGTCAATAAGTGTTGGTTGAAACTAAAAATAACATTCTTTGTCACTTACGCCCTTATGCCCCCACGTGGGCAAGACACACTGGGCGAAGAAAAGGGAACAATTTCACGTTTCCGTCGTGTGAATACATAATAATTTGCACATATGTCAAATGTATTGAAATTGAAAATATCATACTTTTTGGGATTTACGCCCTTTTGCCACGCACGGGTCGAAGCCTTTTTTACTGATTATAACTTTTTTTGACGTAGAATATTTAATAATTTGGGACATATTAGTGTAAAAAATGGTTGAAAAATTTAAAGAAAAAAATTTTTGGCACTTACGCCCTTTTTTCCACTATATCTCAAAACGCCCCGCGGCGGAGCTTAGGGGACTTTTCAATTATTGCTTAGAAGGCTAAACTGAGCCTGTGTGCAAATTTTCAGCTTGTTGTTGTTGTTATTTGCAGTTACACATACGTATGTCAAAATGTATTGAAATTGAAAATATCATACTTTTGGCACTTACGCCCTTTTGCCACGCACGGGTCGAAGCTTATGACTGATTTTAACTTTACCGACGTAGAAATATTTAATAATTTGTACATATTAGTGTAAAAAAATGGTTGAAATTGAAAATAAAACATTTTTGGCACTTACGCCCTTTTGCCACTATATCTCAAGACGCACGCGGCGGAGCTTAGGGGACTTTTCAACTATTGCTTAGTAGGCTAATCTGAGCCTGTGTGCAAATTTTTCAGCTTGTTCGGAATTTTGTCCGGGTAAAAGTCTTCCACTCCTGGGCTAATATCCACGTACCCCTTCAAAAATGTTCGTCCCCCGGCTCCCCCAAATAAACAAGGGCTGTGTTAAGCCACTTGCTGCAAGATAGTTTGCTCTCTAGTAGACAATTGTCTACTCCGACTGTTGATAGGCCTACTAATCATAGACATTTCTAAACGTAGATCTTCCAATTTGGCAATTTTGTTTAGTGCTAATGAAATGTCTCTTACGCACACTTACGAGGCCTAGCTCAGTATCGTCCAACTCGGCAAAAATTACAAGTGCGCGACCTAGGAGGTTTAAAATGATTTCACTTTTCAGTTACTGCGAGAGATCAAATTATATTTAGTAAATTGATACATGAGCTAGAGCTAGTGATGTTATGTTGCATTACTAGGCATCTCAAAAGATTATAATATTCAATCGAGATCAGATCCTAGCCAATCAAACTAAATCGAAAAAATAGTAACAAACTTTGTAATCTATTTTGATCGATAAAAGTAAGTTTATTTTAACGGTCTTATGACGGGTTAGTTCGACAAGTGTATTGTTGTGGACATATCGCTACTACGAGCGATAATGGATTAATGGGCTTTGATCTTTCCATTATGAAAGAAAACCCGAAAAAATCATTGTAGTTAACTTTTCTCGACTCGATTCCCGTACATATACTGAATTAAAAAATGAGTTATGGACATTGTTAGCTCTCTTTCTTGTCCTTCTGAATTATTCAGAAATTTATTATTATTGTTTTGATGATCATCATTATCCATCGCCGCTTCCTACTTCTGGCAGAAAAAAAGCAAGTTAATGCTATTGACAAAATGCGTGCAAGTTGCAGTCATAGGTATACGTATTATGAATTTTAGTTTCTTTAGGATGCACTCAGGTAAAATTTACGAGTATTTGCGAGGGAATCTCTGAGAGCCATGTATTCATTCGTATTGTTGTCTGAAGAACATTTCTAGTCAGGATTGCCAGTGGTGGGTATCGAACCAGAGACCTTTCGAATCATTATCTATGAGCTACCTCTGTTGGCAGTCGGAGAACATAACTTTGCCATAAAATGGTAGTTTTAACAGACGTGAAATAATAGTCTATATCGGTGAATTATAAACGATATCTATACTATTAGTTTATATTGTTTTAATAAAGTAGACTAATTTATGTTGGGTTTAAGTAAACTATCGCTGGGTTGCAGTGTCTCTATGTCTGCAGTGTCAACGATATGTTTTTATCACTATTTTAAACCCATTTCTTA
>JAMZAV010014378.1:0-15592 GCA_024449915.1 Sweltsa coloradensis
TTTGCCGACTTTTTTGAGCGCAACGGAAATTTTTTTCCAAAAAAACGCAATTACAATTTTTTCATTTTTAAAAATTACTTCGACTTATAGGCCTAACACCCTACATGCTTTATCCTATTGTAATCATTTTTTCACAGAACCTTAATTTTATGAATTAATACATTCGTGTGAAATTTGAGCGCAATCGAAAAATTTGTCCTCATGAAAATCGTAATTTTACGGGTTTTTTCTTTTTTTAAAAAATTCTTTGACTTAGCCTATAACACCTACATGCTTTTCCGATTGTTATGAATTTTTAACAAAACCTTAATTTTATGAACTAATATAGGTATTCGAATTAAATTTGAGCGCAATCGAATAATTATTTCTTATGAAAATTGCAATTTTACGATTTTTTTCTTTTTTAAAAATTACGATTAATAAAAAATTAAGTTAATTTTTTATTTAATTTAATTTAATTAAAAAAATTAAGTTAATTTTTTATTTAAATTTTAATTTAATTAAAATAAATCTTCGACTAAGTAATGTTTTTTTCACAGAAACACAGAAAATCCGCGTAACACATTGCAGCTCAATGCACCATATACGCTCATCCAACAACGCGGTGGGACTTAGCGTTTTCCTAGTATAAATTAATAAGGACTTTAAAAATAGGCCAGTTGTTCCACTGGTAGGCTAAGCTAACTGGCTAGATTGTGAAATTATACAATACCATTTGCATTTATTTACTACATAATGCAATACATTCTTAAAATTGAAATGACTTGCTTCTCTTCAAATAACAAGTATTCTACGTGCCTATCATAAAATGTGAAAAATAAGAACCGAGATAATGTCAACTTATGACATTGACAGATTATGGCAGATTAATTTAGTACCTCGGCTTACCGGTACATGAAAACCCTGACGAAACCAATATTTGTATAGGTAATGTACAAGTCAACTGGCGAATAAATTATCTATCTTATATCTAGAATTGAAATAGCCTTGGACCAAAAGGATCATTAAAAACTCGTTTCTAACCTTTGCTCTTTATAGAGTTTACAAAATAGGCTAATTTCTTCCAAATTCTAGCAGAGGGCCTACGTTTTAGCGTCAAACTAGAATCTCAAAGCTCATCCTCGGGTCACCGTACAAGACCGATGCCAGAATTTGAGTGATATTCTGCTGAAAACGTTTTTGATATCGGTAGTACAATAAGTCGTACTCATGGTCGTACTCAAATTAGGCAAGGGTCATGTGTCCTTGGAATCAAGCACGCGATATTCGTTTTAATCATCTGCAGAAATTGGAGCTGATGTGAGGGGGGACGTATATATTTGTAGGTGTAATAATAAGACGTAGGTGACTGCAATGTTGCGTGTGACACTTTAAAAAAAGTCATTGTCTTCCTGGTAACATAGGACACAACGGAAGAGTGAGGTTATTAAAGTTCCTAGGCCTACCCAGAGCTGCAAGTGGTTCGTCGTTATACAGTGCCACACGTGAAAACCACTACTTCACAGTGAACAGTAATAAGTTGTTTCCAAGTGCACGTGTTGCATCAAATGTCAAGCTAGAACGACTGTACCACAGTGAAACAGGTGTTTATGGGTACCGCCCACCTCAAGTAAACCAGTTTGAAGGTAGGTCTAGGGCCTAGGCCCTAGCTAGGTTTATGAATCACATGTTTTTACTTTTCACGTTCTGATAGGCCCTAGTTCTGTAGTAGCATATTTATCACAAAGGTAGTAGGCTACTAATGTCTGTCCTTAAAAGAGCATCAAATAGGCCTAGGCCTAGGGCTAATCTGTTTTTATTGAGCCATAGAACAATTTTTAGCATGCTTTTTACAAGGGTCAGTTGGTACACCTGTCGCTTTGTTATCTCAAAGAAAGGTAATAATAATGTACCACCGTGTCCACAAGGATAAAAATATACACTTTCAGAAATAGCCGATTGGATTTCAATAATTGTAAATAATAAACCTATGTGGTAGAGATCAGGCTCTGGCGATGTTATTATGAAAGCGGATCAAATTTCGACTTTACAGTTGTCTGCTATGGCAAGCCTGCGCTGAATGTTGGGCGGCGTTTTCGAACAGTCAATATTATTTAAGGCCATGTTTAAGCAGTAGATAAGCATAAGCAGCAGTCTGATAACAGACAGATTGATCTACATAAGCCTGGAAATAGCTTTCCATTACCGTGAAGAAGATCTAATGCTAATTAAGACCTAAATAATAAGAGTGATGAAACTCATACCGGTAGATGCTAAATCATAGACATCAAGGGCCTATTATATATAATAATATATAATATAATATTTATAATATTTTGAATTTTTTCAATCTCAAATAATGGCAATACTAGAGATTTATTACATTTCCGGGACAAACCGTTTTCCCCCATTTTTAGCCTTTTTTTGCAGATTAGTATTTTCAATTCACTTTTGGTCCTATTGGAATGTGGAAAACAATTATTAATTTATTATTTACCCCCAAAAAATTAAAGAATTTGGGGTCAAATTGAAAAAACTATTATTTACCCAGATAGCCTAATTTTTTTTTTGAAATGTTATGGATCCATATGGCACTGTTGGGCCAAAAAGGGTTAATCTATGAATATGTTTTATAAAAAATATTAGGCCTAAATAATTAGGCCTTATAATAAATAAATGCTGAATATTAATTTGTCATTGATCTATCCATCTAACATAGGCCTACAATTTTATTTGCAGTACCTGATGCAGCAGTACAATCTAGAATAAATCAAAGCAATTTTTGGCGCTTTGTGACAGCATACCGAGAACATGCTCATAAGAAGGCAAACATTAATCCAGTATCAATCTCCTCAATTTGGTTTGTATTTGCTATAACTTATAGGCTATATCATGTAATTATACTTAGTGCATGCCTACTAAGCCTACTGCTACTGTTGTAAGTTATATACAGCTCCCCATATCAATATCATATCAATCAACGGTAGATAATAATTAGGGATGCACATCGATACTTTTTTCATTATCGATCATCGAAATGGTAATGCCATTATCGAATTGATAATATCGATATCACCAACAAAGCCTGTTCCGACATAAGTGAAACCTCAAGTTTGGCAAGTTTAAGTCAAAACAATACAATCGCATTCTGTTTGCTGCCTCGCTATCTTAGATGTCATGTGTTTGGCTTCCGTTATCGACTAATAGCTCATTTCCAAACATAAATCTCGAGTGTGACACTATCAGCCCAGCCAGTGCATGGCACAACGTGAGATAATCTCCGTCTTTAGAGTTAGGTTCGTGCCACTATTTAGTACCAACTAGGAAGCTTCGCAAACGCTTTTTCAGGCGCGTTGTTGGATGAGCGTAATTTTTTTTAAAACGAAAAAAGCGTAAAATTGCGATTTTCATGAGAAATTATTTTTCGATTGCGCTCAAATTTCACACCAATATATTAATTGGATGAGCGAAGCGAAGACTTCAATTTCACCGACCCCCCAAAAAATTTAGCTCGGGTGTTTTTTTTTTTTTTTTTCGTTTTTCTGTCTGTTTGTTTGCTCTCTACCGGGCAAACGGCATATGCGATCTTGATGAAAATTTGACAGGACCTTCGAAATCTCTGAACTTAGACTTGCTACGTTTTTGGGTACAATCGAAGAAATATTTCTCATGAATATCGTACTTTTACGATTTTTTTCGATTTTTAGTGCGATATTTTCGTGACATTTGGGCCGATTCTGACCAAACGGGTGGTGCTACTACGTTCATATTTCACATGCACATTAAGGTAATGGTGATGTGTTGACGTTTGAAAGAAAAAGTTGAAAAAGTTAGCCAGAATCTATAGAAATAAAGGTTTTAATTTGAGTTTTTTGAGGTGTTAAATATTAAAACCTTTATTGCTAAGAATTCTTGCTAACTTTTTCATCTTTTTCTTTCAAAAGTCAATACATCACCCTTACCTTAATGTCCATGTGAAATATGAACGTTGTAGCCCCACCCGTTTGGTCAGAATCCGCCCAAATGGCACGAAAATATAGATTTTAGATCTTTCTCATAGCCTTGTATGAAAACTTCACAGGAGATTTTATACCTTACTCACAGCCTTGTTACAAACAATCAAAGATCCAACAGACCTAATGATTGCTTTGTATGGGCCGTGTTTATATGTTTTTATTATTATTTGAAATTATATAATTAAAAAGCTCATCCATCAACGCGACTAAAAAAAGCGTTTGCGATTCTTCCTAGTTTATAAAATTAAGGTTCTGTGAAAAAACCATTACAATCGGATTGTTATAAGTCGAAGAATTTTTTTTTAAAACGAAAAAAGCGTAAAATTGCGATTTTCATGAGAAATTATTTTTCGATTGCGCTCAAATTTCACCCCAACATATCGATGGTGAAGAACCAATACCTTCTATCTGCCATTTTCTGCCAAAATGAGATGTTGGTGTCTATGGATAGGCCTACAGAAAATTATTTTGAATTTTTTGGTGCTAATTGTTTGGGATTACAATCCTTCATCCCGGATCCTGGGTGTAACTTTCCGGGACACAAAATGACCCGGAATTCGATATTTCATCATTTTTGCGGATTACACAAAAGCCATAAAATTTGATACGTCATTATCGTTTCAACAGATTGGTCTGTAGGTCACTTTTCCCGTCCCCCCAAAAAAAATCTCCAAGGTCACGCTAATGTGGCGATGTAATTAAGCTTGCTTATGTTCTGTAGGGTCGTCGGTGGGTTGAGTTCGGTGTGGCGTGGAGGGTGGTGGTGGGGGCGCAGCAGTGCTCTGCCAATATTTGGAAACGCGTGTTTCCCATTATTTCAAGGGTGATAACTATTACCACGAAAAAGTCTACGTATTCATTTATTTAATTTGTATAACGTTATTTATAATATCCGACAATTAAATGAATGTTTACAATACCATATTGTTACGTTATTCACAAAAACGGCGGAAAGACGTGAAATTTTCTCAGCTATTTCTTTTCTGGTTCAATTCAATGACATTATTTTCTTTGTTATGTTGATCCATATAAAATCCGATAACAAAAAAAGTAAAAGCCTACATATTCACTTCCTTTATTGTAATTTAAAATTTACGTCATAAAATAAAAGGTTCAAAATATCACGATATGTTGTGCACAATAACGGTCCAAAAACCTGAAATTTTACGAAATCTTGAAAATAACGAAATTACTTGATTATTGTCGTACATTTGTCTATACCACATCTTAATTCTGTGTGGTTAGTTACGATGCCGTTTACATTGAATTTTTTAATTCTTCAGGCATTGGATATTATTATTATTTGCTTTCATGAGATATTACCTTTCCTACAGCCATTCCTTGTCCCGGTATTTCCAAAAATGGTCTTATGTAAATCAATCCAGAAATTAAAAAATCCATTGCAGCGTTTTTTTTTCTGATATTTTAATTTCTGAATTGATTTTCATAAAATTTGTTACACCTACGGGAGCATTTCCCAATTAATGAAATTGAGAAAAATGGTCTATTTAGAATTTATATTTCACTGTCATTTGAGATACAAAGTGGCCTTAAAATGCGTTTTAGGCCATCAAATGTACCTAATGTACTAAATTTTTTTTTCGCCTTTGGCGAAAATGCCTCCGGCGGCTGGGGCTTCGCCCCAGGCCCCAGCTGTACCACGCAACCTCGTATTTCATCCCAGATTGACCACAATCAAAGGTGGCAACCCTACCAATAGCTCCTATCTAACAATGCTTAAACATCTCCAAAGAGACATAGCTCTACCTTACATCAATATCTCTTATCTGCCACCGCCAACTAGTTACTTTTTTTAAATCAGTTTTAATGCTCTCCTGAACAATTTGCTTTTTGGCAGATAGAAGGTATTGGTTCTTCACCATCGATATATGAATTCATAAAATTAAGGTTCTACGAAAAAATCATTACAATCGGATACTGCATGAAAGTCAAAATAATGTTTTAAAAATCAAAAAAATCGTAAAATTGTGATTTTCATAGGAAAACATTTTTTGATTGCGCTCAAATTTCACACGAATATATTAATTCATAAAATTAAGGTTCTGTGAAAAAATCATTACAATCAAATAAAGCATGTAGGTGTTATAAGCCGAAGAAATTTTTTAAATATAAAAAAAAAACGTAAAATTGCGATTTTAATAGAAATAATTTTTCGATTGCGCTAAAAAAAGTGGTAGTTCTAAGTTCAGAGATTTTGAAGGCCTCCAGAAAATTTCATTGCAATTGGAGTATATCGATTTAGCCGGAATCGTGCTAACAGACAGACAAAAATACAAAAAGAAAAAAACATTCCGGATTTTTTTCTCCAGTGTAGTGAAATGGAATCTTCGCTTCGCTCGCTACGCTCATCCAATTATTTGATATTTCGATAATCGATAATGAATTTTGGTTATCGATTATCGAAATTACCGTATATCCATTATTGGTTATCGATAATATCAATTATCATGTGCATCTCTAATAATAATAATAATAATAATAGCTAGAGGTACTGAATGAAGTGAGGTATGCCCCTAAAAGGAAAATAATGGTTAACAAATAATGGGGAGGGAGGTATTAAAGGTAGGCTAAATGTATAAAAAAAATAGGTAGGTATCCAATTAGCTTGTGAGGGAGAATTTAATTATTGTGTATTTTTGACAGCAATGTGCCTGAACTGCAGCCAAGATTATACGGACTTAGTGAAAACGATCGATTCAATTTTACTGGCATTATTTCATCCTCTGTATCCGAAGGAACGTTTACAGATGCTTTGCAGTTTCTTCACAAGTCCTACAGTGATACAATGAGTGCTGAGTTTCTTTACCTAGAGGCAAGTTATATGTGGTTGCACCAGTTTTCTGATATACCTACAGAACGAATGATTGTAAATGTTGCTACTAGTCACCATCATTATCTGTTGCCACGTCCAACTCTGCGTTGGGCTGGCATTGAAGACAGGCCTCTTCATCTTCTTCTGTCCTGCCACCACTCCTCTTCCTCCACCACATTCCAGTCTCCTCCTCGCTACATCTTTTCTCACACTATTCTGCCATTGTTGTCGTGGTCTGCCCCTTGGTCTCCTACCTGGAATTTCCAATTCCATCATCCTTCTCGGTAATCTCGCTCTTTCCATCCTTTTATGAAAAAAAAAAAAAATACAATTAACTACCTATGGTAGGCATATATGTGACATGCACTATTTATTGATTTGTATAGGTACACTGTGTAAATATAAAGGCTAACTACTAATAAAATTTGATAAAACGTGTGATTCAACGTTAACATTCTAACCAGTTGTTAAAGTGAGGAATTAGGATTGTTAGTTATTCATTTAAATGGAGGGTTTGGCATTGTGTTCTTGTTCCCATATTTTACAATTCCAGTTGGTGTAGGTATTGTGCCTTAAATGTTGACTTCTGGGTGGAAGAACTGTCAGCGTAGTAGAAACATTTCACAATCTCGTGTAGTTCTAATAGGAGTGTGCGCGGCTTCAAAATTTAAAGGTTTATAGAGTTTATACAAAATTTTAAACAAAAGAGCCCACTTTAGAATGGGTTCGATACTTGTTTAAGCGTCTTTTTAAAATGCGGTGTTATTTTAATAAATAAATCTGTATTTAGAGTCTACCCACTCAAATCACATAATTAACTGATTTTCAGTGGGGGACAGTAAACCAAAGCGACCCTGTAGGCCCCGACACAATCGACGAGTGAGCAATAACCAACCAAAGGTCGATATTGTTTTTGGATAGGAAATATAGCTATTACAGGCGCGGACTGGCTGGGGTGCGATCGCACCCCGGGCTTTTGACATTCCGGGCCCCTGTGGAACATTTGTTCACACTACACTTTCAGTTTCAGACAAAATATATATGATTGTATATTTGTTTACTGCGAAAAAGTGTTGCCGAACAAAATACATTAGATAATATTAACGATGACTCATGGGGTGCCTTAGGCAGCTCTTCAAAAGAGAATGGTTGTTCAGTGTTCTCACGTTTCAGTTTTCAGTAGGAACTATATAGGCCTAATGACTATCATGTATAGTTTATTGACTTTCTCGCCGCCGCGCTACGAGAAGAAATTTCGATGTGATTGCAAGTATTTTGGTTTTGGTTTGCCAGTTCCAACAGCAAGGGGATGGCGTTGGGTGGGGATGGGGGGGGAGGCACCCGGCGCCGGCGGGGGGATGTAGAAGTAGTACCGTGAATCGTGTCATTACAGGTAACAGCTTACGCTTACACATTATTATTGGAAAGTTGCATGATTTCATTTTCATTTCATTTATTTGTGCCATTTACAATTTGTTTTACAAATACATGTAGAAGATCGTGTGACACATGTCAAAAATTACAGATAAAAATCAATCTAATCCTACAGTATTTACATGTTCAGAAAGTCATCTATGTCATAAAATTCTTTATCAATTAAAAAATTCTCCAGCTCCAGTTTAAACAATCCTATGGTATCCAGTTGCTTCAGATTACTTGGCAGTTTGTTATACAATTTGGCACCGGCATAAGTTGGTCCTTTTTCATAGAGAGTTGAGTTGTGGGGCACTTTATACATATCCTGCTTCCGCCTGGTATTGTGGCTGTGAGTATCACAATTCCTCAATCTATCAGGTCTATACTGTTTCAGATACAAGATTGTTTTAAAGATATAAATACTAGGTAGTGTCATTATTTTACAGTTCCTGAAAATTCCTCTACATGACTCCCCTTTTTTCATGTTACAGATCAGCCGAATTCCTTTTTTTTTTGAAGTACAAACAACCTTTGCATGTTTTTTTAGAACTATCACCCCATACAAAAATACCATAACTTAAGTGTGATGCTATTAAAGAGTGATAATTGATGATTCAATCAAAATGTCCAGTATACACTCATCCCCCAAGCTCGCATTTTGCGAGTGTCAATTTGGTACTTGCAAGTTACATGATTGGTTGTAAGGCTTCCTCAAATATAATTTTCACGAGATTTAAATTGCGATCTTGGGTAGTGTTACTTAGTTGACGCCTGTTAATCGCGTCCTAAAATAGCGTTTTAGGCCATAAAATATAACGAACCACCCAAAAAAATTTGACTTCGCCGAAATTGCCTCCGGCGGCTGGGGCTTCGCCCCAGACCCCTGCTTTACTACGCGACCTCATACGGGCCCTATTACATACCAGCATCCCGGGCCTTTTCGACCCAGTCCGCGCCTGAGCTATTATCAGTGGTACGGACAGTGTGAACACCCGCGGATCAACGCCAGAATCAACAAGACCGATTCAGAACAACTTTAAATTTATTATGTGCCTCGTTGCTAGGACGGCTCAAAAGTCACCTTATACAAATTCCTGAGACAAGAACTGATAGACTTACGTCCAAATCAGAAGTTAAAAAACTTCTGACTTTAGCGGGAATCGAACCCTGACCCTTCTGCATTGGAAGCAGGTAGGCTAACCACAAGACCAACGAGCCACTAAAACAAATTACAAAATGACTGTATTTTAGGCATTCTAATGTAAAAAGTAGACAATAAATTGAGTGAGTAATTTAAAGGTGATGCTATTCCACCTGAATCTACTACGTTCCAGAAAATAACTGGAATACAACAGTGTTAAGAACTTAGTTATAAAACAACGTTTAATTAGCTAGAAGTTCTTGAAGTTGCAGAATGAACCTGCTCCCATTAATTTTTTCTTACCAGGCCACTTTGTGAATGCTTTTTTTAGTAGGTAGCGTTGATGGATGAGCTTTTTTGTAAGTTCTTAGTTCATGTGGAATCTTTTTACTTTTGCAAGTGCTTATTGAACGCATTGTAGGTGATTGTTGTCAAGTTTTTATGGTTACTTGTTAATTATTATTACCTATACCTCAAAATACCTATTATTAAAACCTTTATTTCTATGGATTCTGGCTAACTTTTCCAACTTTTTCTTTCAAAAGGCACTAGGTCTACATCACCATATAACCTTAATGTCCATGTAAAATATGAACGTTGTAGCCCTACCCGTTTGGTCAGAATCGGCCCAAATGTCACGAAAATATTGCACTAAAAATCAAAAAAAATCGTAAAAGTACTGATAGTCATGAGAAATATTTCTTCGATTGTACCCAAAAACGTGGCAGGTCTAAGTTCAGAGATTTCAAAGGTCCCCTCCAATTTTCATCAAGATCGCATGCCGTTTGCCCGGTAGAGAGCAAAAAAAACAGACAAAAATACAAAAAACAAACCAAAAAAAAAAAATGAGCTAAATTTTTTTGGGGGTCAGTGAAATTACTTTGCTCATCCAACAAGGAATGTGTTAGGATAGAACCTAAAATATCCTTATCTAAGCTAGGCCTACAATTTCCCTAAAAATTGTGAGATTATATTTCTACTAAATGATTCTAATGGTATTTCTGTGGTATATTTTAGGAGGTCGAGGAACAAGAATGGTTTGCTCAAAGAATGGAACAACTTTCTTTAGAAATAGTTGACAATAACACACGGAAGGCGATAGCTACAGAAATGCTTAAGTCACAAGCTTTTGACAATTTCCTTGCAACCAAATTTGTAACATTGAAACGATATGGTGGTGAAGGTGCCGAGAGTATGATGGGATTTTACATGGAACTTCTAAATTCTGCATCTAAAGGTACTGGTATAAATTGAACTCTTTTTAAAAAAAAATAATTTCTTCAACAAAACTAGAAATTCAAACATTTCTTCTGCTGCGTTTGTGTAGGCCTACTTGATATCTTCCTACAACAATAAAACGGTTTCATCTAATGGTTGCTACTTGCTTGTATGGGCTCCTTTTCACCTCTTTTCAAGCAATTATTTTTTATTTTTTAATTATTAGTCCAGCTTTCTGTAGAACATTCTGAACATTGGATTATTTAGAAGGTCACAGTTGTATTCACTGTTGGGAGTACAAATATTTACCCTATAGTCTTCATTAAACCTAAACAAATGGTTCATGTGAAGATTTTATACTGTCAGTTTTATGGTGTTCTTAATGAAGGTGAATGATGTTTGTCCTGTTCATGGAACGACAACGATGAGTTTTTTTAAGTTGTGGGTTTTTGCAATTTTTGTGTGTACCGGTATGTAATGAGATTTGAGACAGGATCAGTTAATTGAAACATGTAAGATTATGACAACATTGTTAGCCAGATAAAATTACTATGATGTTGAAGTAGCTTGAGCTGCTATCCACTGATTTTTTCTGTTGTAACTGGATGAATGGTATTAGACTTACTCTCGGTAATGAGATGACAGTTTGTGAATGATATAATTCCGTTTCCATTAGTTGAGTTTTGGCAAACAGTGTAATGGATGGGCAAGTGATAACCTTATAGTGAAATGTTTTTGTGATTTACAGCCGGCTTGGAACAAATTATTTGTGGCATGGCTCATCGAGGCCGCCTCAACCTCCTCACAGGAATGTTTAACTTTCCCCCTGAAATGCTTTTCAGGAAGCTGAAGGGATATCGAGAATTTTCTGATGATGTGAAGGCTTCTGGAGATATTATGAGTCATTTTAGTAAGTACTCATACACAGCACTATCTACTTTGCTCTCATACCATGATTTATAGCCCAGGCATCAAACTACCTACTTAGTTAATTGTAATTTGCCTCGTAAAAAATGTGTTAGGCTTGTACTCCTTTAAATGGTTGTTTTTTTTATTTTTGTCTTGTTTATTTTAGCTACTTTTTATGTTTAATTGTGTTCTGTTTGCATTTTTAGCATCGTCAGTTGATTTGGATATTGCTGGAAAGTTGCTTCATTTGACCATGCTTTACAACCCTTCGCATTTAGAGGTATGATTGATCTACGGAAAGTTTTCTTTAAAATGTGGTTGAACGTCTCTAGCTTTCTAAAAATATTTCTTGAGGGCAACACATAAAAAAAATCACATAATATTAAGTTGTTACTGTAGGTCCCTACATAAAGGAAAGTACTGTACATGATAACGTGCCACAGAGAATAGTGAGGTTGGTCATGGTAATGTTTAGATCTTAATTTTAAAATATTATTTCTAACAAGTTAACTTACAACTTTTGTCAACAATAAGTTATAACAATTGTGTGGAAAAGGCCAACCAGCTAGTTTAGTTTAGATTGGAGAAGGATTGACAGGTTGGGAAAGCATAGAGAACATAAAGTCCAGCCTAAAGGGCGGGGGGCAACAAAACATTTCACCTGCTGATGACAACTGCAGCAGGATTAAGGTAACAAACAACTTTAAATTAGCTGCAGTTGTCATCAGCAGGTGAAATGTTTTGTTGCCCCCAGCTCTTTAGGCTGGACTTTATGTTCTCTATACTTTCCTAACCTGCCAACTCTTCTCCAATCTAAAATAAGTTATAAACAACAGTTTAACAATATTTTCACTCTATTTACCATGTTTCAAAATTTAAATACTTCTTTTGTTTAAGCAAAGTATTGCACATATTTAGCCTAAATTATCCACATACCAACTATGTAGTATGTTAGTGAACCCACTTTCATTAAAATATATGCTATCTCATGCCATCAAATCTAAGGTTCATTGGGACAAAATACTAGTGTCTGTTTCTGTGAATCTATACCAGGCAGTGAATCCCGTCTCAATGGGCAAGACAAGAGGTAGGCAGCAGTCTCTACAAGATGGTAACTATTCTGCTGATGCCAACTCAAGGTGGAGCGACAAAGTTATCAATTTGCAGGCAAGTAGTTCTGTGTTAAGTTCATGCTGTGATATAGGAAAAGCAAAAATGCGCACTGTTTTAATCTAAATGTGTGTGTTTAGGTTCATGGCGACGCAGCGTTTGCAGGCCAAGGTGTTAATCAAGAAACACTTGCGCTTACAACAGCCCCGCATTTCCAAGTAGGTGGATCTATCCATCTCATTATCAACAACCAAATTGGGTTTACGACGCCAGGAGAAAGGGGCCGATCAACTAGGTATTGCTCGGACCTTGCAAAGATGATCTCTGCACCAGTAGTGCATGTTAACGGAGACTGTCCAGAGGTAAATACAAACTTGCTGCTTCCTAAATACAAAAGTATAACTTCCACATTCCTGCTAAACATACTGACAAAATTGCCACCCACAAGGGACACTTACCGAAATGACTGGTTTGAGATTGTAGAGGAATAATAATATTCTTTAAAAAATTAAAGATACCGTTACCTACATGAACTTTGAAACAGCTACATGGATTAAAGTTTTATTTGCTAACTGGTACATTTTATACTTTCGAGGAATTTTTAACTGCTGATACTGCTCGCTGATCAATATGGGTATGTGGGAAGGGAAGGGATTTCTCAAACTCGAGATGGGAATGGGAGTTTTCTACCATCAATTTTGGGAAATTGGATGAGTTTGGGAGAATCTTTAGTAACAAAATCTACTTTCTACATTTTTTAAAAAATCGGACAATTTCATAGGATAACAGACCAGTGAAAATTGATTCACATTAATTGTGATTAACAAAGTATCCTACTGAACACTAGGTACTGGAAGTACTGTTGTAATTTTGATTGTACATATTATTTGTGAAAGTGTGTTTGTTGTTTTTGGTTAAAGGACATTTTTATTAGATTAAAAGTAAACAAGTTTAGTTTAAACCTTTTTTACGGCAATAAAATTGGATCGAACCAGACGAGGTCGGAAAGTCATTTCCCAAAAATCTCAGGATCCAGCACACCCTTACTAAGTAATCATGTTAAATTACTATTAGTCGTATCCTTCTGTTATTGTTATTTACTGTCACGCTCCTAGTATGTTTTAAAATGATGTAATATTTTAAATTTCAATTGATTTAAACTTTTAAAGTAGAATCCTACATAGTATTTATACCTACTATAACTGACAATTCCTATACATTTATATTAAAATTGTGATGGGTGACAATAGTTGATAATAAAAACAAACACACAATCATAGTAGGGCTATCCGCCCTGAGGACCTTCATTTACCTTTTGCATTCCTGTACTTTTTATAATAATTACTGTACCTATAATAGCATAAATAATTAATGAAAATAGATGTGTCTTATTGGCTAATGAAACCAAAGTGTTTTTTTCTGGTAATGACTAAGAGCCTTCATAAAATATCATAAAAACAACAAAAAACATTACACACGAATCCTCAGGGCCGGTCCTAGGATTTTCCATGCGTAAGCGAAATCAACTTTGCCGCCGCCCCCCCCCCCCCCCCCCACCCAAGGGACCAAGCACGGGGGGTTTGGGGAGCAGGGCCCCCAACTATAGCGCCGCAGGCGAAAATTTTGAAATTCAGCTTTTTAGATTGCATTTGGTGCGTTTTAGAATAAAGTGGTGGGCTGAATGCAATACCAAAACAATGTAGGTTTTGTGCAGTCAAAACTGGAAAACCACCAAAAATAAGTGAGTCACTGAGGTAATAGATTATAATATTACATCCGCTGATATGCCGAGTATTCATAATTCAAATAGGCAATAGGCATATTTTTATTCATAAGTAATTAAAGGATAACAAATTCCAAATAAACCATGAATAATTTTTTTGTCTTTATTTCAATTTGTCATTTCACGATTCTCAAAGTAGTAAATTAATACTACGTAAACAGCATTAACAGATTTAAAGGAATTATGATCAATTAACAAGTTTACTTCTTAATCTTGAATGAGTATTTAGCAGTTGATCTTGCTGCTTGAAGGAGAGTCTTGATGGACTTTTTTTTCGCGGAGAGTCAATTTCATCTTCGGATTCCTGCACGCTCATTACTACAACATCTCCCAAACTTCCCGTATGAACGACTGACTGAGTGTCGGCATCGACAGTGGACTGCTGTGCAGTGTGGCAGTCCATAATTCTTATCCATTATCATACTGTTATATATTATTACAATTTACAATAACATTATACTTACTGCTTGATGCTGACGAATGGGTTAAAGCCGCTTATTAATGCTACACATATAGTAGTATGATTTATTTATTTAGCTTTCGCTAGTTCGTAACATGTTACAATCATAACATACAATATAAAATACAAATACAAATAATATAACATAATATACAATCTTGCACTTCACATAAGTAGAAAACAGTCTATACATAATACATAATAAAACTATTCCAACAATTTCAGTCACATTCCTACATATGGAAATTCAGATTTAAAAAAATTAATACATTCAGTTTTATATATATTGAATCTACTTTCTTTGATACCGTTTGGTAGGCTATTATACAATTTGATTCCATTAATAAAAATTGATTTTTGGTTAACAGTCATATTTTGTATGCTTAAATGAAATTGATTGGCCTGCCTAGTTTGGTGATCATGAACGTCATTATTTTTGTTAATGAACTCATCAAAGTTGTCATTGAATTTTCCATCCACAACATTGCGGATGAAAATTAGTATCTTCAGGCCCAATCTTTGCTCAACTGTCATCCATTCAAGAACATCCAACATATCTCTAAGTCTAACATGTGTTCTTTTGTGAACCCTCAATATAATTCTCATTCCTTTATTTTCCAATATTTGTAACTTTCTTATGTTATCAGTACCAGATTTCCAGAGTAAAGAAGTGCAGTATTCGAAATGAGGTCTGATCATTGTTTTATATCAATCATCACTTGCCCAT
>JAMZAV010014379.1:0-13468 GCA_024449915.1 Sweltsa coloradensis
TAGTGTCTTCAAATACGTCTTTTTATTTTCGAAGCACCATTGACAAGACGAAACCCACGTTCTATGCACATTGCATTCTTTGTCTCTTTATGATGTTTCACAGTAGAATGGTAAATATGGCAAGTGTTTTTTTAGACTTGGGCATCCCATCCCCTTGTAATCAACAAGTGACGTTCAAAAGTCTATCAGATGGAGAGTTTTTTCTTTTTCCTTTGACAAAAAATAGTATTGAAGGGTATGGTGGCCATGAGTAGAATATTCTTCATGTTTGCATATTCATGACCACCACTAACCACTTGAGCCCCATGATGATATTCCCCAGCCAATTTTTTACTTGTCTTGATGGCACTCTCCATAAAAACTCTCTTCATAAGGTGGTTTGGAATATCCAGTGTTGAAACTTTTAAAGGTTTTGATGGCAAAGAATAGCTAGTTTTTCTTTTTAAATGATAAATTTCCCTCCTTTGACCCGTAGTGAAGGCTTTGAAAATCAATCGTGGCACTCATGATGACTGCTCAAGGAAGACTGAGCCAAACCCTCTTGTGCACATGGCCTTTTTAGTTTGTTTGTAGTCCACAATTACATTACGATTGCTGGTCGATCTCAAGCAAATTGTCAAAATTTTCTGCGTAAATAACACAATCCCCCGGCTTCATTTTTTAGAGACTCCTTGAATTTTTTACTTCGACACGAAGACTTCCATTAAACGTTGCCACGCACCAATGATCAGCACTAGGCTGATAAATCAGGCGGTAAGATAAAAAAAGCCATTGGGCCCCAAAATAGCCCATGGGGTAAAATCTTCTCTGGTGATGCCATTACCTTTCATCCTTGAAAATGTATTTGCTGTGGCCGGAAAACAAAACTATGATATGCCCCTGGCATGTACTGACTGGTATCAAAATTTGGTTTGTAGTGGTTTTGAAAGGAAAAGTGCTTGGCCCATCAGCATAGAAGTGCAATATGAATTGCAATTGAAATGTTGAAAAATTCAAAGGGATTTCTTCTTAAAATTTCCCCATTCAAGGCTGCATTTGATACAAAACCCAAGAATTAACTCGCTTAGGTAAATTTGACCCATTAAAAAAAATATTATCAAGTGTTTTACTTTGTACACCCGAAGGAAATAGTCCATAGTTTTTCAAAGTCTACACGGGTGAAAATTGGGGTTTTTTTTGGAAGGGAAAAAAAACCTTTTGGGGAAAGGGGTAAAAAGAATTTTTTGGGGGGGCCCCTAATTTCTTTTACGAAATTAAATTTGGACTTTTTTTTCCCACAAGTAACTTTAGCAAATCATTTTTTCCCTTTTTTTTTTTTTTCCCAAAAGCAAAAAATCTTTTTTTTTTAACCCCTGGGGATTGAAAGCCCTTTTTTAAATCCCTTTTTCCCTAAATTTTTTTTTACGCAATTTTTCAAAAAACCTTCCCAAAAAGAAAAACCGGGCCCTTGAAATTAAAAAAAAATCCCTGGGTTTTTTTCCCCCATTAAATTTTTTTTTACCGTTTGCAAATGGCCCCCTTTTTTTTAAAAAAATTTAAAGGGGGTTTTTTTTTTCCCCGTTCCCCGGCAAATTTTTAAACAAAAATTTTTCCCCCCTTTTTTTTCCAAAAAAAGTTTTAAACCCCTTTTTTTAATAAAAAGGGGGGGGGAATTTTTTTAAAAAGTGGAAAATTTTTAAACTTGGGGGTAAAAATAATTTTTCCCAATTTTTGGGGCCCCCCCCCAAAGTTAAAAGCCCCTTTTGTAATGCCCCCTAAATTTTTCCCCGGGGGAAAGTAGCCAAAAAAATTTTTGTTTTTTTTTTTTTTTTTTTCCATGTTTTTAAAATAAAAACAACCCGGAAACCCAAAAAATTGATGGGGGGAAACCCAAATTTTTTTTTTTTTTTTTTTTGACAGTCCCCCAACCCGTAAAAACACCAAAACCCCCCCCCAAAAAGGGTTTTCCATCCTTTCCCCCCCTTTTTTTTTTTTTTGGGGGGGGGGGATTTTTTCAAAAAAAAAGTTTGGTTTTTTGGGGCCAAAAAACAATGTAATCCCCCCCCCCTTTTCCTTGACCACCCGGGGCCCAAAAAAAACTCCCAAAAAGGGGTTTCCAAAAAAGTTTTAAATTTTTTGGGTTTGGGTTTGGGGAACCCCCCCCCCTTCAAAAAAAAAAACCCCAAATCACCCCCCCTTCAAAATTTTTTTTTTTGGGTTTTTTTTTAAAATTTACCCGGGAAAACCCCCCCCCAAAAAAAAGTTTAAAAAATTTTTTTTGACCCTTTTTTAGATTTTACAGGAAAAAGGGAAATTTCCCGAAACCCAATTAAAATTTAAAAAAAATATTCCCTTTTAAAAGCAAAAATCCTTTAAAATTTTTTTTTTTTTTTTCCCAAAACTTCCTTTTTTTTAAAGGGCCCCCCCTTTTTGGGGGGGGGGGGGGGAAGGACAGACAACCCCGGAAAAGAAGTTCCCATTTCCCCAATTTTTTTTTTTTTAATCCCCTTTTAAAAAACCAAAGCCCCCGCCCAAAGGGTCCCCCGTTTTTTTTTTTCCCCGTTTTTTTTCCTTTCCCCCCCTTCAAGTTTTTAAAACCCCCGGGTTTCCCTTTTTAAAATCCCCGGTTTTTTTTTAAAAGATTTTCCCCCTTTACCAATTTTTTTTTTTTCCCGGGGGCTTAAAATCACCAAAAATTAAAATTGGGTTTTTCCCTTTTAAAAAGGTTTCCCCCCCCCCCCCCAAAAAAAGCCCTTTGATTTCCCCCAAAAAGGCCCCCCCCCTTTTGGGCCCCCCCTTTTTCAAAAAGAAGGGGAATTTCAAAACCCTTTTAAAAAAGGTTTCCCCCCCAGGAAAACCCGGGCCCCCATCCCAAAGGAAAACCCCTTTTTTTTTGGAATTAAAATTTTAAAATTTTTAAAAAAAACCCCCTTTTTTTCCCCCCTTTTCCCCCCCGCTTGGTCAAAAAAAAATTTTTGATTTTTAAAGAAATTTTCCCAAAAACGTTTTCCCGGGCCCCAAATTTTTTAAAATTTAAAAAAATTTTTTTTTTTTCCCCGGGGGGCGGGCCCACCCGGGGAAAAATTTAAAAAATTAAACCAAACCCCCTGAAAATCCCCCAAAATTTAAAAAAAGGCAAATTTTTAAAAAAACCAGTTGGCCCCCGTTCCCTTTTAAAAACTTAAAATTTAATTTTTTTTGGGCCCCCCCCAAATTTCCCCGCTTTTTAGAACAGGAAAAAGTAAAAGCCCCAACCCTTTTAAAAAAAACCTTTTTTTAAATTTTTCCCTCCCCAAAAATTTTTTGGGGGGTTTTTTTTTGGTTTTTTTTTTTGGGGATTTTTTTCCCTTTTTTGTTAGCAGAGGGGGGGGAAAAAAAAAAAAGTTAAAAAACCCCTACCAAAATTTTAGGCCTTTAATGGGAAAAAACAGAAAAAAAAAAATATATTGGGGGGTGGGGGTTTTTCCAAAATTTCCCCAACCCCTCATAGCCCTGTTCCTTTTTCAAAAAGGGGGCATTTTCCCCCCAAAGTCCCAAAATTAAAACCCGGGTTTTTTTTAACCCAATTTTACCCCTTTCAAGCTCTGGGGAAAAAAAAAATTTTCCTTTTTTTGGGCCCTCCCTGAACCCCAAATTTTTTGACTTTTTAAAAAAATTTAAAAAAACCCCCTGTTTTTTTTTCTGTTCAACCCTTTTTTTTAAAAAATTTTTCCCCAAAATTTTTGGGGAAGGAAAGCAAAAAAATTTTTTTTTTCAAATGGGGAAAAATTTTAAGAAGGGTTTAACCCCAAAAATTTTTTTTTTTTTTTAGGGAAACCCGGTTTTAACAAAACAAATTTTTTTTTTTTTCCCTTTGGTGAAAAAAAAACCCGGTTTTTTGGGGAAACTTTTCTTTTAATTTTTCATTTCCCCCAGAAAAACTTTGGGGTTTTTTTAAATTAAAAAGGGCCCCTCAAAAAAACCCCCATTTTAAATAAAAGGTTTTTTTTTAAGGGGTAAATGGAAAACCCCCCGTAAAAAGCCCACTTTCCCCCCCAAAACCGCCAAAAAAGAGTTTTTTCAGGGAAAACCCCCTTTTAAAACTGAAAATTTTTTTTTTAAAAAATTTTTGGCAAATGGGTTAAATTTTTTTTTTTTTAAAAAAAAAGTGGGTTTTTTTTTTGAGCCGGTTTTTTTTCTTAGGGAAAAAATAACATTTAAAAACCCCCCCCCTTTATTTTAAAAATTTTAAAATTTTTTTTTTTGGGAAAACCCCAAATAAAGCCCCCGATTTGGAATTTTTTTTTAAAGGAAAAAACCCTTTTTCCCCCCTTAAAACCAAACAAAAATTTTTCCCCTTTTCCCCGAAAAACCCTTTTTTTTCCCAAAAAAAAATTTTAAAAAATTTTTTAATTTTTTTTTTTTTTTTTTTTTCTTTTTCCCTTGGGATCCAAATTTGGCCCCCTTTTAAACTTCCCCCCTTTTATAAAAAAAAATTTTTTTTTCCCCTTTAATTTTTCCCTTTCCCTTTGGGGAAAAGGGCCCCCTTTCCCCCCCTGAAGTTTTTAAAACAGGAAGAAATAAACGTTTGGGAAAAAAATTCCCCTTTTTTTTTTTTTTTTTGGAAAAAAAATTTTTTTTTTCCAAAAACCCCCTTTTTTTTTTTTCCCTTTTTTTTTTTAAAAAATTTTTGTTTTTTTTTTTTCCCCCCCTTAACAAAAAAAAAATTTTCCCCTTTTAACTTTAAAATTTTTTTTTTTTTTTTCATTTTTTAAATTTTTAACAAACCCCTTTTTTTTTTTTTTTTTTTTTTTTTTTTAAGGGGACTTTTTTTTTTTTTAAATTTTTTTTTTTTCCAAAAAAATTTGCAAAAATAAAATTTTTTTTTTTCCCTTTGGAAATTTTTAGGCCGGGGGCCAAATTTTTTTTTTTAAAAAAGAAACCCCTTTTTGGGAAAAAGGAAAAGATTAAATAAAGAAATTTTTTTGTTTAAGGGGAAAAACCCCCCCAAAATACCCGGGAAATTAAAATTTTTAAATTTAAAAGGGAAAAATACCCCCCCAAAATTTCCCTTTTTTTTTTTTTTCCAAAAATTCCCCGTTTTTTAAGCGTTAAAAAATAAATCGCCCTTTTTGGTCCCCCCGGGGGTTTGGGGTTTTTTTCTGGGGGATTAAAAATTTTAAAAAGGGGGTTTTTTTTTTCCCCCTTTTAGGAAAAGGCCCTTTTGGAAAAGGGTTTTTTTTTTTTTTTTTTAAAACCCCTTTTTTTCCTTTTTTGGGTTTTCAAGTTTTAAAAAAGGGGTTTTTTTTTTTTTTTAAAGGTTTTTTAAAACTTGGGGGGGTTTTAAAAAAATTTCCCCCAAAAACCTTTTTTTAAATTTTTTCCTCCCCGTTTTTTTTTTTCGTAGAGGGAAATTTTGGGGCCCAAAGCCCAAAAAATTTTTACTAAAAAAAACCTCCCCTTTTTTCTTTTGAGTTAAAATACTTTTTTTTAAGCCCCCTCGTTTTTTATTTTTTTTTTTTTTAAAAGGAAATTGGGGTTTTTTTCCCCTTTTCCATTTTTTTAAAATTTTCCCCCCTTTTTCCCCTAAAATTTCCCCCCAATGTTTTTTTTTTTTGACCCAATTTTTAAAAACCTTTTTTTTTGCGTAGAAAATTTTTTTTTTCTTTTAAAAAAAAGGCCCAAGGGAAAATTGGGAAAAAAAATTTCCAAAAACCCTTTAAATCCCCCCCGAAAACCCCCTTTTTTAAAAAACATCACTCTTTTTGGAAAACTTTTTTTTTCCTTTTAGCCTTTTTTTCCTAAAGCCTTTGCAGTTTTAGAAAAATTTCCCCCCCCGGGGGTTGGGGAAAAAGGAAAACGTTTTTTTGGGTTTTTAGAAAGGGAGTTTTTGAACCCAATTCCCCCCTTTTTTTTTCATTTTTTTAGAAAATTTTTTAAAAAACTGCCCCAAAGGCCCGGAAAAAAAAAAGGCCCGAGTTTTTTTTTTTTCCCCCTTTTTTTTTTTTTTTTAAAAATGGTTTTTTTTTTTTTAACCCGGGGGGGGAATTTTCTTGAAAGGGTTGGTTTTTTTTCCCCCCCCTTGCTTTTTTAAATTTTGGGCCCTTTAAAAAAATTTTTTTTTTTTTTTTCGGGGTGGGGATTTTAAATTTTATTAAAATTTTTTGTGGTTAAAGGGGTTTTTTTAAAAATTTTTTTTGCCCCAAAAATTTTCCCAAAACCCCCCCCTTTCCCCCAAACCCCCCGAAAGGAAAACAAATTTCCCCCCTTTTTAATTTCGTTAAAATACATCAGAATGAAATTTTAACCCAATTTGGGCGAGCCAAAGAAGGGGGGGGGGGTTTTTTCACCTCCCAACCCCCTTTAAAAAACCCCTTCCCAAAATTTTTTTTCCCCTTTTTTTTAAAAATTTTTTTTTTGGGACTATTTTCCCCGCCCTAAAACCCTAAAACACCCGCCCCTTTTTGCTATGTTTTTTTTTTTTTTTTTTTTGGTTTCCCTCTTTTTTTTGGGAAAGAAAACCCCCAAAATGTTTTTTTTTAAAATTTTTTTTTTTAACAATCCTTTTTATTTAAACCTTTTTCCCTTCCTTCCAAAACCCCCCCTTTTTTTTTTAACCAAACCCCCTTTTTTTTTTCCCAAATTTTTTTTTTTCCCCTTTTTTTTTTTCCCATTTTTTCAAAATTTTTTTATTGGGAAATGGGGGGATGGGGAAATTAAAAGAACCCCAATTTTTAAAAAGTTGTTAAAAAAAAAACCCTGGGAAAAAAGGGGGGTTTTTTTTTTAAAAACTGGGAACCCCCTTTTTTAAACCCCTTCCTTTTTGGAACCCTTTTTTTTTTCCTTTTAAGTTAAAACGTTTTTTTTTTCCATTTTTTTGATCAAGTGGAAAAAATTAAAGGGAAAAAAATTTTTTTGAAAAAGGAATTTTTTCCCGCACGTGTTTTTTTTAAACCCCTTTTCCCCAGTTTTAAAAAACCCCGGGTCCCCCCAAAGAAATAAAATTTTTTTTTTGTTTTTTTTTTTGGTTTTTTTTAAAAAAATACTTTCCCCAAAAAAAAATACCACCCCAAGGAAAAAGGGGGGGGCAAGGTTTGCAAAAAATGGGCCAAAAATTTTGGGCCCCCCCAACCTTTTTGTTTTTTAAAAATCTTCTTTTTTTTTTTTTTTTTTCCCAATTTTTAACCCCCGACAACCAAAAAAGGGTTTTTTTTCCCCCCAAAAAACCCTTTTGTGGGCCAAAAGTTTTTTTTTTTCCCTTTTAAAAAAGTAAATTTTTTTTGGAAAACCCGGGGCCCCTTTTAAAAAGGGTTTTTTTTTTTTTTTTTTCCCCCCGCAAAAAATTTCCCCAGATAGAAACCCCCTTTTTTTAAAATTCCCCCCCCGCAATTTTGAAATTTTTTTTTTTTTAAAATTTAAATTTTTCCCCCAAAAATTTTGGGGGCTTTGGGAAAAGGGTGAAAAAACAAAAAGGAAACCCAAAATTTTCCGGGCCCTGGCTTTAGGGTTTTCTGGGGGGGCTAAGGGGAATTTAAAAGCCCAAAAAAAAAAAAAAAAAAAATTTTAGAAAAAGGGGAAAAAAAAGGGTTTGGGGAAAAAGAAAAGTTTTTTTTTTAGAAATTTTTTTTTTTTTTTAAAAGGGAACCCCGTAGCAAAGATTTTTTTTTTATCCCCGGGGAAAATTTTTGAAAAGGGTTTTTAAAAAAGCAAAAAATGGTTCCCCCCGGGTGGGGAAAATTTTTTTTTTTAAAGGTTTTAAAATTTAAAAAAAGGGGGGTCCATGGGGGGGGCAAAAAAAAAAATTTTTTTTGCCCCAAAACCCTTTTTCCCAAAAGGGGCCCCCCCTTTTACAAAAAAATGGGGGTTTTTTTCCCAAAAGGAAAAAAAAAACCCCGTCCCCCCCCCCCCCCCCGGAAAAAGGGGGGGACCTTTTAAAATTTTTTGCACGAAATTTTAAAAGGTTGGAAAATTTTTTTTTTTTTTTTAAAACAAAACCAAAATAAATTTTAGAGTTTTTTTGAGAAAAATAATTCCTTTTGGCCCCTTTTTTTCCTTGAAAAGAAAACCCCCTGGGTTTTTTTTTTTTTTTAAAAAAACCATAAATTTTCTCAAAAATTTTTCCCCATGGAATTTTAAAAAACCCCCTTTTAAATGAATTTTAAATTCCCCCACCTCCCCCCCTTTATCCCGCCCCCCCCCTTCCCCCAAAAAATCCCTTCCCCCCCCCCAATTTTAAAAACCCCCTAGTTTTTTTTTTTTTTCACCTTTTAAAGGAAAAGGGGGGGAAAAAAATTTTTTCCCAAGCCCCGGGTTTGGTTTAAAAACCCTTTGGAAAGAAAAAACCCTAAAAAATTTTTTTTTTATTTTTTTTTTTTTTTTTTGGTTTTTTTTATAGAGGGCCCTTTTTTCCCCTTTCGGGGGAAAAACACCAAAACCCAAAAATTTAAATGAATTTTTTTTGGGTTTTTTTTTTTTTGGGCCCCCCCAAAATTTCTTTTGGGAGAAATTTAAAATTTAAAAAATTTTGGGGAAAAAAAATTTTGGGATTTTTTTTTTTCCCCCAAACCCCCGGGAAACCCAAAAAAAATTTAAAAGCTGGTAAAATTTGGGTTTTTTTTGGCCCCCCTTTTGGGGAAAAACCCTTTGGCCCCTTTAACCCCGGGTTTTTAGAGGGCCCCCCCCTTCCCAATTTTGGGCCCTTTTCCCAAAAAACCCTTTTTTTTAAACACCTGGGGCCCGATTTTTTTTAGGTTTTTTAAAAAAACCCCCCCCCCCTACGTCAAAGTTTTTTTCAGTCACAATCGAGGGGGTCCTTTAATTATTGTTTTAGAGGAGAAAAGGTCCACGATGGAAGGCTGGGTGATATATAACTCCACATGTAAAAAAAAAAAAACCCCTATATTTACAGAAATTTTCAAGCCAATTTTGCTATGTACATTATTATTTTACAAATGCTTGGAATCACTAGCTATAAACCTTTTTGACGCTTTAAAACCCATATGGAAACTGTGTCATAGTTTATCTACCATAACGCCCGTTTTTTTCGTCACAACAGTTCTGTATAATCTTCTTCTCTTTCACGAGTAAACAATTTTTTAAAATGTGGCCACTCGTACGATTCTTATGCGTGTAATGTACATATATTGGTGCACCATCATTCAAGGTGATGTTTTTTTTTTCCAAGGCTTTCAAAGTTTATACTTTGTTTTGCTGGCACTGTAGTTTAAGCCTCAGCGCCGCGCGAAAACTTTGCATACAGATTTTGGTAACTGCACATTGGTCACCTTCCACACACCACTCTTTGTACGAGTAGTTTTTTTTTCATTCGGACCACCACTGACAAAACTCGGAGATATATGAACCAGTTCCCGTACTCTTGAAGACTCATCGGTCCATATCCCCCCAAGTAGTCACCACATGGGAGGATCAACGTCACCCAGGTCGGCTCACAAAAAATAAACACTATCTGTGTGTCATAGTAGAGAATCCTCTCACCCAACATTTTCCAGGTATGAAATAAAGCTTCAACCTAGCAAGAGTTGTTGTTATAAGCAGCAATGACTACATTTGTCTGTGGTGATGGAGTTTCCCTCATCATTTGAGTTTTCTTTGTATGTGATCATCCATTTTGCCATCGCTAATGACATCACAGGAAAAACAACATCATTCCGGGGGTTGGAGAGCAACTCTACCCGCAATCAGTGTTATGAGTCAACGACCAAGTGCTTTTGTAAGGTCATTTCTTCTGTCCAAATTTTCCCCAGAAACGAATTGAAGCATTAGCTTTAGCCATAGTTTCCTTTTTTAACCAGAATTATATTCAATTTTTTGGAGGGGTCCCAACTTTTGAATACCTTCCCTAGACTCAAATTCTGCTAGATATCTTTTTTGCTTATCTGATTTGTTTTCGTACACCAACTAGGCCCAGCCCGCTTGCCTCACAGCCTTGAGTTTCAGGAAAGTATTTTACATACTGCAGAAAGAGAACCCCCTGAACATGGTTCTTGGGGTCCATACCTGTTTTTTCGGTCTTTATAATTCCAGATCTCTTGAATCTCGGTGATGACATAGCCATGTTTCAAGTGCCTTTCTTTACCTCATCCACAACCCAAAGTTTCCAGTCAGTTTCTTTTTTTTGCATATCAGCCCTTGTGAGTGCACTCTGTTTTGGCAAACTTGTCAAACCACACATTTCAATTACACAAGACAAAACATTAACTTTCCCATTTTTTTCTTTGGAAGAACTGGGATGATACAAGTTTAGTAGGTGGTATAAACAGTGCACTTTATTATCTTTTCCTTCTACACGAACTCAAGTTGTTTTTAGGTCATTTTCCAACCTAGTTTTTTTGCAAATCTTTTACCAACATAATATTTGTGGGGTGGCCTTACTGGGTATCTTCCATATTTATTTACCCCATGGGTTAGAGAGAAACAAATATCAAAGTATTTAATGACTTTCACCAGGTTTTTACAATGCAAATAGTAAACCTTGGTGCAATTTTTTGTAACGTCCCCGCCATAAAAAATGCAATCGCGAGGATTCAAGGGCAAATGCATCGTCGTGGCGACGAGGATGCTTCCTGAGGAAATTGTTCTAGTGCATGGTTTCCTTTACTCTTTTTTTGTGCATTTAACATCACACTCCAACACTCCCCACATCTCAACAACACATTATAACCAGCCCGCTCTCAGGCATAGCAATCTTATGTCCGCGTAAGCCTCAAGCTTGTCAACCATTGTCCCCTCATTTGGTGGCTGGCTTCCTGGTGATTTGTGCCTTGTTTTCTGGGAAAGCAACTGGGGGGCAAACCGTGATAGTAAACAGCCTTGAAATTCAAAAAATGGGTCCTTGGATTGTTTCATGGTAGCCATCAACTTTACGTCCCCAAAATCTTTGATTTCACGCCATTCTCTGCTGTCGTTCCTTTTTATAATTTACAACCCCGTTTTTCATGTGCCTCCCCAAACGTAGCCACCACACAATGCTGCAAACGATTGCTTTATCAGCGCATCTATACCCTCCAGGAGGTAGCAGGAGGTTATTTTTTGTTTCTCCTGGAGGAAAGTTTTTTGTCGGTACACACTTTCATGCATGCACCTGCAATCGTTTTATCGCATCCCCAAAACGGATCGACTTTATTTTTTTTGCTCTAAAAAAACCTCTTTTTCTGAAGGAAACACATGGATGTTTACGAAGAATTGTTTACATCATCTTTTGCAATATTTCAACAACAATTTTCCTTTTTGAAATCGAAACACTGACTTCTGTTTTTTAATTTGCATATCGTGCCACTCCAGGAATTTCCTTTTTCCTCTCTCCTTTTTACGGCATTTTCATCAGCACCATAGAATTTTTCTTTTTTTCCGGCATTTCAAACCACATAATGGAAATTATCGGGTTTTTATTAAAGAAGTGAGGAAAAAAGAACCCTTTTTTTTTGAGGTCTGGCTGCAAAGTCAAAATGTTTTTTTGGGAAAAATTTCCTTAAGTGGTATGGGAATAAAGTTTAAAGAGTCTTTTAAAAGTTATATCATTTTGCAAGACATTGATAGTAAACTTATACTTACTACCAGTCCTTTGATTATTTTTCAGGAGGACCACTTCCAAAATCTTCAATGAAGATGTCGTAGAATGAAGTGGCCCGTCATACCCCTTCATATTATGAGCAATGGCTACTACATCTTTGAACATTAACTCTGGCGTTTTCTCTGATGTAAGACAGAAGAAATTCATCTATTGGTTTTTCTCCAAGGAATATTTGTTCTCTCTCATCTCACCCAGGCGAGCAAGCATGACATGGTTCATTCACAGGTTTTCTCCCATGCACTTTTAAAACAACATTGTTGAGACAACTAACAAGGTTTGTGGCACATGTTTCAAGAAGAAGGTGAGGCTTTCCATCAACGGCAGTACATTGTTGTGGCTTCAATATCATAAAAAATATAAACATTGTATTAGCTCCGTTTTTTCCTCTTTCTTTGTTTACATTTCTGCATATAACAGCATGATTAAGCAGGGCAATATTTTTTTACAAAGGTCACAGTAATGTCTCTCACACACATATGCTGCAACCCTATCTCTAAAGATTGACAAATTTATAACATTTTTTACATATTTTTATTTACATCACATTAACACTTCTGTTCTTTGTGTATGTGGGGAGGAGGTGGCTGGTCAAAGCATTCCTTTTGCCCCTTTGAATAGTGCGCAGCACACTCCACATTTTATCTTAGGCAGGTCTTCGGAGCACTCAGTGCTTCTATGGCAGCTGGCCACATGGTGGGGGCACTTTATGACTTCCCTGCTTGAATTGAAAAACCAATTCGACATGGACGACAATTAGTATGCACAGTCAAAAAGCCCCTGTCACTGATGTTATTTACATCATAATGGTTATTTATGATAAAATATGTCGATATTTTGACGTGGGTGATCAGGAGTCGATGGTGGACTCTTGAAATATTAAGTTTACGACCTTTTTGGGTTCGGTAAACACTGATATTTGGTAGTTTTGCCTTAAGATATTCTTGAAAACTGCTTTATTTCCTCTATGCCAGCTCCATTTGTGACATCCACACCTGCCTGTTTTCCAACAGTTTGTTTGGCTCTGTTGGTAAGTGGCTTTTTTTTTTTTTTGATTAAGGTTTTTTCACGTTTTCTGCTTTAGTGTTTTCCATCCAGCACACATTAGATACCACAACAGACATAGGGAAAGCACAACTTGTGGTCCATCATTTTTTTTTTATTATAATAATGCTTTTTTTTGGCTTTGGCATATTCAGCATCGGAGACAAACTTTTGGCGGTATTGTTTCGCCCTTAAACCCCCATGAGGCATTTTCAATGGTGGGTTCAAAGTTATGGTTTTTAGAGGTCCCTGATGATAAAAAAAGTCAGCATTGCTCTGGACTTACTTTTTCTCAATTTGCATTTAAAATTGACGTCAGCATCCCATTCTGGTTTTTACAAGGCGGAAAGGAAAAGAAAACTTAACTGGCTTGTCAGGAGAATTGCATCGCTGTTACACTTGGAAAGGACCGACTCTTGGTCAAGCGGACTGATGTTTGAGGTTAGCGCCGGCGAGAACTCCCAATTACATTACTGATTGTGGTGCCGTAACCACTCTAGTGGATCAACCACCTTGCGGGGACATTGTCGAGTTTAGTATCGTATGTTGGCGGCGGAGTATGTCGAAATTTTTTTCATTTTGATTATGTGGATGAACTTACTTTATTTTGAAAATCCTGTGTTCTCCTCAGCTTCAGGGGGTGCAGTCTCCATTGGTTTTGTACCATCTGATTGTTTGATTTTTTTGTAGTGGGTGGTGGATTATCTCTCGGGGTGCCATTCTGGTGTCCCGTCCCCTCATCATTTTGTCAGAAATAGTAGCGATGGCTTCCCTGAACAGTAGAGTCTGTGCTGCTGTTGCTTGGGATGTTCTCCTTCTTGAGGTTCTGGAAAATTATTGTTTTTATATCTTTTAGTTTTTGAAATAATAACATTTTTC